>PVKH010010369.1:8139-18392 GCA_004027955.1 Chaetophractus vellerosus | reverse complement strand
CATCAGTCTTTCATCGGAGCAAACTCATCGAGGACCCTTCATCAGTCTTTCATCGGAGCCCCTGGCTTGCAGCCTGCCGGCGGAACCTGGACTTGTGTATCCCCACGGTCACGTGAGAGACTCTTATAAAATCTTATATTTTTAACAGAGATCTCGTGTTGATTCTGTTTCCCGAGAGAACCCTGACTAGAACAGTAAGTGAGCTGTTCGTCCAATAGTCTACAGTTGGCCTTGTGGAGAGACGCAAAAGCGTAGAGAACCTCATGGTCTACAGCTGAACTTGTGGAGGAAACAGAAGCTAAGCCTGGAGAGAAATGCAGCCCCGGCAGGAGAGGAACCCAAAGGCCTGAGCCCTTGCAGACGTCGGCAGCCATCTTGCTCCAACACGTGGACTTTGGTATGAGAAGAAACTTATGCTTTGTGGCCTGGTAACTGTAAGCGTCTACCCCAAATAAATACCCTTTATAAAGACTGACCAATCTTTGGTGTATTTCAAAAGGCACACCTGTGGCTGACTAAAACAGCCTTTTAAAATATTAGGACTGGAGGCTTCTCCATTTCCTGAAAAAAGCAATGTCAACCAGTAAGATTTCTTTTGCACTCATTTTCCTATTCCCTGCCCTCTCACCACCAGTGGATAGCAGAAGGCTTTCTGAAAACCCTAATGAAGGCATGAAGTCTTTAAAACTCACCCAATATCCCTAAGGTACAAGTTTCCAAAAGGACTTATTATACTTCTAATGCTGGGAATAAAAGAGAATTCCCAGAAGCTATATAAAGAAGTAATTCTCATATGGGAACTCTGTACTTTCAGTATAATTTTTCTGTAAACCTAAAACTGTTCTAAAAATAAAGTTTACTAAAAATTTTTTTTTAAAGAAGCAATTCTAACAAAACTTTCCCAGTGCCACACTGGGGTTTATTAGGTAGTGTTGTAGATATGAAGTGTACATCAAAATTTACATGAATCCACCTAAATTACACCTCCACGAAACTCTCCCTTCAGCTAGCCACCTACATGAGATCTTCTGCACTCAAAGAGGAAAGTAAATTACTGAAGAAGAAATATTAATATACAAAATAGTTAGATTTTAAGTCTAAATACAATACTTGATGCCAAAGAAAAAAGGTCTGATAATTTCAATAACTTACATGGATCCTTTCTGATTTTCAAATGAAATTTTAACATGAGTCTTAAACAACTTTATGAAGTAGACAGTATGGGTATTATTAACTCTATTTTAAGAAACTGAGGCTCATACATGTTAAGCAATTTCCTCTAAATCACAGAGCTGGCAAATGACAGAGGCTAAGTCCAGTTAATTTTCAAGAGATTTGGGCCAGTGAGAACTCCAATAATGCTGGAAATTCTATCAAACACACAGAAGTATTTAAAAATGGAGAGAAAAACTATTCAGGTTAGACTTGAATCCATTCAACAATTCAGTAAATGTTTATTGTCCCCTACTATATTCAAGGTACCACATTTTAAGACATTGCTGGAGATAAAAAATAAAAATAATCAATATATATTTTGTTGTGGTGATTACATTACTGTATACATTTGCTAAAATGCATTAACCTGTACACTTAAAATGGGTGCATTTTTATATGTAAATTATACCTCAATAAAGCGGATTTAAATATATATATACACATATATAGCATTCAAGGAGTTGGCAGAGGAGGAAAAAAATCAACATATTGGATTAAAAGCTATGTTTTTGCTCTCTCAGTGCCTAGTACCTGGTATAATAGGGCCTCAATAAATATTTGTTAATGTATATATCAATTCCTCATATATAAAGCTCAAAGGCATTCACAATTCATCTAATTTTCACTCATCTTCCTCCTTCCCTCCCAGGCTCAGGGGAAGACAGATCTTATTCAATTCCAAGGCTAAATCCCTTTATCGGTACTCTTAATCCTATCAAGTACATCTTTTCTCCTTCAATTACCCCTTCTTTTTCACATATTTCACTACTGAGATCCTCTCTTCTGGTTCCTCTCCCTCAGACCAAAAGAACATTCAACTATGCCTCCCCGACCCTGAAAAGTCAAAATGCAAATAATGTACATAGTAAGTACTCAATAAATGTTTGCTGGATTGAACTGTCCCCTATACTCGACTCAAGTTGAACCACTTACTATTTCCAAACATATCCTCTTCTTACCAGTTCTCTTCCACAGCTCAAGCTGTTTCTTCCACTGAATGAGACACCCTCCTTTCTCTTTCTCCTTGTAGAAATCCATCATGTGTTTCATGTCCATTTGATATGCTTCTGCCTCCATGAAGCCTTTTGCCTGTTCTCACCCACTGAACTCTCTCTCGCCTTCCTTTATCTGCCCTCCGCCAGCACTAACTCTGGACCTGTTGTGATATGCACAGCACCCTGATGCACCCATCCTATCAGGAGAAAAACTACTTGAGGCAGCAACGGTTCTCCTTATTGCTAACAACTGCCCTGGCACCTGACACTTTCTCTTTTAACTTGGCATTCCATAAATATTGCCTGAATTAAATGAAACCTCTCAACTACCCTGCTCTGACATCTATTCCATCCCTTACTGGATCAGACACAATGTCACGAGTATACAGACTCCTGCTTTTCCCTTTACTGACATGACCTTAGGCCTATGATCAAGAAGACTTGTTTCTAGAAAGTAACCTGGCTCCCCAAGAATTAGGAAAAAAAATACTGTTAAGTAAGACTACCTTCTTAAATTATTTTAGGGGGGGAAAACCCCTTTAGTTTCATACTTTTCCTTCATTAAGAATAAATGTCATCCTATGAGGTAATATCTCCTTTACCCCTGAGACTCCTCATTAATTGCCAGAAGCTCAAAAACATTTACTAGTTCAATTAATATGGCCCTTACAAAATAAAGCCTTCCTATTCTTCCTCTCTCATCACTGAAATAAGGATTTTCTGATACTATTCTAAGGGAGCAGGGGGAGAAAATGAAATGTGTTGGTGAACTCAATAAATTAGCATCCCAATAAACTGTAAACTAAATGCTGAACCATTGGGTCAATTTGCTGGATCTGTTAAACACTTATTAGTAACAAAAATATAAAACAGCCAACTAATGAGTTTAAGCCTGAACTCAAATTTAAATGATAAAAAGATAACCTCTTCTAAACCTCTCTTTTTTTATATTACTATACTGAGTTCAACTATGAGACAAAAAAGGTCACCATGGAACATAACATAGACTGTACGTGGATTCTTCCTGTAAAGTCAGTTTGCCTTTTATTCATTTCCATTCTCTTGAGAGTTAAAGTTATTAATGATTCTGAAAAAAAAGTATAAAATTTAATATCTTTAAGATACAAAAGGAAAATGACAAGAAGATCAAGGGCTGATTGTATCTAAAACATTGTTCATTGGCCCTGGGGTAAAGCTATCAAAATGAATAATATAAACAACGGGATCCTTTTCCAATGTATAAAAAAAGCTATATACTGCACTTAAATAAATAATGACATTAAAGCCAAAGCCTGCTCAATAACGTTAAGCATAATGAAAAATTAATTACCACCATTCCACCCCTGCAATGGATTCTGGTCTAGATCATCTATCTCTTGTCAGGCTTACATATGCCCAATTCGTAATAATTTGTATGAGGAAATAGTAACTCTCACAGATTCATTTTAGTCAAGGTAATATTTATTTGGGCAAAAGATTGGCAAGTTTTTTATTTATTTCCGAAGGAACTATACAGATGAATTAAAGAAACCACAGTAAAAAAGCATTTACAATCATTCTCTGTACTCAGTCTCACAAAAGGAGAGAAAAAAAGGGACTCCATGGATAATGCCAACACAAGTGATCCTAATTCTAAGCATGAGCTCTGCTTGTTACCTTCCAATAGGAAAAAAAATGAATTACTTGAATGTAATGAGATGGGGTAGCTCAAAAATCACAAACATGCCACCTGAACAAATAATCAAATGTCAATAATAAGGGATTAACATGTCCTATAAATGTTTCTAATATAAAATTTTTAAGTAAGAATCAAAATCTAAGAGGAAACAACCTTAACTCATAAACATCAGAAGTTGGCATTAGTAGTTAAAGGCTAAGAAACAGAGTTTTTCCTACAAGATCAAAAAGAAAAGGGGGTAGCCTGAGAGAAAAAGTGGTGACTGACATCTACTAAATTTGAACAGAGTGAGGAAGCAAGAGTGAAGAAAACTACATTGTTCATTTCTGTTGGCTTTGGGGCCAATCCAGTTATCCACTTTTTAGAACAAGCAGCCTAAACATCAATGCTGCTGTCCAATGTTTCTCTAGCTCTGACTCTCCTTTTGTTTAACTTCTCCTTCAGAGCATCCCTGGCTCAACAGCAAACCCAAGGACACAGGCGCCCTGCCCCATTCCCCCCCACCACCTCCCTCCAGGAAACCTGGGCAAATCAGATTCTGTGGAAAGCCATTCCCAAGTCGCCACAAAGCTGCCAATATAATTCTCCCTGTTGTTTGCTGAAAAAGAGAAATGTAATAGAGCTTGAATTATATTATTGAAAAGGGTCTTAAAACCAGCAATCTATCTATGCACAATTGCTAAAAAGATTGTTTGTAAATCTTTGGAAATGAATAGAAATGGTGAAAGCTCATCATAGTGTTTATAACTAGTGGGGCTATTATTATACAGGTATGACAGTGGTTGAAAGGGTAAGTCTAAGGTCATGTACATTACTAGAAGGAAAACTAAAAAAAGTAACATGGGACTGTATAACAGTGAAACCTCATGTAATATACAAACATGGGTGATATTGCATATATAAGACTGTTTTTATAAAATATAAATACAAATAAACCGGAAAGAAGGAAACAGAATAGCAGCTATATACAGCAGGGAAGCATAGAGAGATTGAGAGGTAATGAGTTGGTTTTGTTTATTATTATTATTATTATTATTGGAATAATGAAAATGTTCTAAAAATGGCTGAAGTGATGAATGCACAACGATGTGATTATACTGAATACCACTGTACACTTTGGATAAATTTATGCTTTATTGATATGTATCAATAAAATGGATTTGTTAAAAAAAACTAGTAATCTGACTTTCCAAGAACCAAAGAACATCATGGTTTTATTTAGGAAATTTACTTTGTCATCTAAATTGACCCTCATCTAGAATATATTCAATTGTCTTGTTTTAAAAATGTTTTCAACTACCAACGTCTCTTTCCTATTTAAAAATAATCTCTCTGATTATTCCTTCATTCAACAGACATGTATTTAATGCTTTTTATATACAGTCAGGATTCTTCTGCCCAAGGGAGGGGCAACTAAATGTCACGGAGGTTAATAGCTACTTGTATGGCTTATTAAACATAAGACTCCCCTTTCTTTGTTCCATAAATTTAGGCTCTTTCTTTGGCTATTAATTAAATGAGTTCTGTGATCAGTACAGCAGGCATTCTCTACCTTCATTTGTATTAAGCACAAATTATTTTTTAAACAAGTTTACAAAGACATCCAGAAAAAATCTCCAGGACTGCCCACATATGTGCCTACATACGGTTGCTCAAAAAGTGAACCTGACAGTGCAGTGGGCAGAAGCCATATCTGCATATTCTAGCAAATATGAATTACCTGAAAACAGAAACAAATGAAAAAGCTCCAACTAAAAATCTGTGGATTTAGTAGCTATGTAAAACATAATGTCAATTATTCATTTAAAAAAATAATTCAAATTCCTGCTTTTGAAATTTATGAAATTCAAATTCTTAAGGGCAGAACAGAAACAAAAGTTGTTCCTATGAATAGCCCAGACCCACTGAGGCTCACTCACTCTGCTATGTTGAGATAGCCACAGGAAGCTGCTGCATGGAGAGGGGTCCAGCCCTCGTTGTCCTGCTGGTTTACGTTGGCTCTGTTCTCCACCAGAAATTTCACCATGTCCAAATTTTCATCAATACAGGCCTGAAATCCAAATAGGAGAAGAGGAAGTAAAACTCTCACTGTTTGTGGATGACATGATCCTGTATTTAGAAAATTCTGAAGTATCCACAACAAAGCTACTTGATCTAATAAAAGAGTTCAGCAAAGTGGCAGGATACAAGATCAATAGGCAAAAATCAGTAATCTTTTTGAACACTAGTACTGAACAATCAGTAGGAAATAAGAGGGAAAATTCCATTTACAATAGCAACAAAAAGACTCAAACACCCAGGAATTAATTTAACCAAAGAAGTACAGAACCTATATGCAGAAAACTACAAAACAATGCTAAAAGAAATTTTAAAAGACCTAAACAAATGGAAAGACATTCCGTGTTCATGGATTGGAAGAATAAATATCGTGAAGATGTCAATCTTACCCAAACTGATTTATAGATTCAATGCAATACCAATCAAAATTTCAACAGCCTACTTTACAAAGTTAGAAAAGGTAATTACCAAATTCATTTGGAAGGGAAAGTGCACCCAAATAGCCAAAAGCATTCTAAGAAAGAAGAGTGATGTGGGAGGAATTTCACTGCCTGAACTTGGAACATATTACAAAGCTACAGTGGTCAAAACAGCATGGTACTGGCATAAAGACAGACACATCGATCAGTGGAATAGAACTGAGAATACAGAAATAAACCCTCACCTATACAGTCACTTGGTTTTTGACAAACCTACCAAGTTCATGTTACTGCGACAAAAGAGTCATTCAACAAATGGTGCGGGGAGAACTGGATATGTATAACCAGAAGAATGAAAGAGGACCCCATCTCATTCCCTATAAAAGAATCAACTCAAAATGGATCAAAGATCAAAATATAAAAGCCAGAGCCATAAAACTACTAGAAGAAAATGTAGGGAAACATCTTAAAGACCCTGTGGTAGGTGGTGGTTTCTTGGACCTTACACCCAAAGCACGCGCAACAAAAGAAAAAATAGATAAATGGACCTCCTTAAAATTAAACACTTTTGCACCTCACAGGACTTTGTCAAAAGGGTGAAAAGGCAGCCAACTCAATGGGAGAAAATATTTGGAAATCACATGTCAGATTTTTAATATCCATGATGTATAAAGAGATGTTACAACTCAACAATAAAAAGACAAACAACCCAATTTTAAAAATGGGCAAAAGACTTGAATAGACATTTATTCAAAGAAGAAATACAAATGGCAAAAAAAAGCACATGAACAAATGCTCATCATCACTAATGGTTAGGGAAATGCAAACTAAAACTACAATGAGATATCATTTCACACCTATCAGAATGGCCACCATTAAAAAAGACAGAGAACTACAAGTGTTAGAGAGGATGTGGAGAGATAGGAGCACTAATTCACTGTTGGTGGGAATGCAGAATGGTACAGCCACTGTGGAGGACTGTTTGGCAGTTCCTAAAGAAGTTGAATATAGACTTGCCACATGACCCTGCAATACCACTACTTGAGTATATACCCAGAAGAACTGAGAGCAGTGACACAAACAAACATCTAAACACCAATGTTCATAGTGGCATTATTCACGAATGCCAAAAGTTGGAAACAACCCAGGTGTCCATCAACCGATGAATGGATAAACGAACTGTAGTATATTTACATGATGAAATATTATGCAGCTGTAAGAAGAAATGAAGTCTTAAAGTATATGATAACATGGGTGAACCTGGAGGATATTATGTTGAGCAAAGCAAGCCAGACACAAAAGGACAAATACTGTATGACTGTGTTACTATGAACCAAATACATTGTGTAACATACTGTATGATTAAAAAAAAATGTATATGTATCTAGTACATTTAATTGAGAAAGATGTTTTTAGTCAACTGTGTTTTCTTTTTAGTTTTTGTTTTATTTTCAGTTATTAAATGTACAAAATAAAGTTAAAAAAATAAATAAACTTTAGCTGAGAAATAATTAATTATCCAGATTAAAGTGGTCTTAACAATATTAAGATGTTATTTGCCTTTTATACTGTGTTGACATTTATACTAATGCAAAAAGCAATGTTGTATAAAACTGCTGGTGCCTTAGTACAAATCAAGGCAGTAGCATCAAATGTTACTAGTAGTCACGTATTCTTTACCACCAAATGTTAGCAATAAAAAAAAAAAAGAAAGAAAAGAAAAAAAAAAAGAAGAAAAAGAAAGAGGAAAAAAAATCAGTTTCACTCAAGTAACCTTGATGAAGCAGTAAAAATCATTAATTTTATTATCTCAACCCTCAAATACATGTTTTTTAAATAGTCTGTGTGACAAAATGGGAAGTATGCATAAAGTACTTCTGCTGTATACCAAAGTACAGGTGGTTGTCTCTAGGAAAAAGTCCCTGTGCATCCGTTGAGTTGTGAGATAATCCAGCTACATATATCATGGAACACTACTTTTACTCAAAAGAACAAGTGACAAATTACGGTTATTCAGATTGGGTATCTGGCAGATATTTTCTTAAAAATGAACAAGGTGTATCTGTCACTTCAAAGAAAATAAACCAGGGGGCCAGCTGTAGCCCAGTGGATAGGGCGTTGGTTCACCACATGGGATGCCCCGGGTTCGGTTCCCGGGGACCTCTCCGAGTGGGCAGTCACCATGGGCAGGGCAGAGCTGCCACAGGCAGGGCAAAAAGCCGCCACGGGCAGGGCAAGTCGCCCGCGAACGGAGCAGAGCCGCCCGCGAAAAATGTAGCAGAGCTGCCCATGAGAAGGGCAAGCTGCCTGCACGGTGAGCTGACTCGGCGCGTCGCCGCAATGGGGGGAGACAAAGTAGACATAGAAGAACACAAAAAATGAACACACAGCAAGAGCAAGCAGAAAGGGGGGGATATGTAACAAAAAAAAAAAAGAAAGAAAAGAAACCAGTTATTTGTTGCCAATGATAAAAGTTGACCATTCAAGTAAAAATTAGAATTTGGGAAATGTATCTGCCACGATGAGCTTGACAGCTTCTCAATACTTACTTTTCTAAGGAGATCAGTGGGAATATTGAAAAATATGATATGTTGTTATTGTCTCATGAAATGTGTTAACATGTAGATGATCTGTATAACTCAAGGAACACATATTATCCAAATAACCAAATGCATGATGTGACAAAATCAAAATCAGGCATTGGAGAAAGAGTCCTCCAAAGTAAAAGATAGACCCAATGGATTTTAATATAACAGAGTAAGAAAAGTCCATTGACACGGTTTCAGTTTCCACATTGCAAACTAAATGTGTAAGAAACTACCACTTATTGGAGTTTAGGTATAGTACCCAAGAAGAATATTCAAAATTGTCTGAAAAGGCTATTATAAACACCTCCCTTTTTCAATTACATATCTATGGGAGGGCTGGATTTTCTTTATATAATTTAATCAAAACAATATATGACAACAGATTGAATGCAGACATTAAAGATTTGTCAAAATGTAAAATAATGCCACTCTTCTCACTATTTTTTTCATTTTTGAACATATATCATTATTTTTCATTAAAATGTTATGTTAGCATGTTATGAGTTGTTGCTATTTAAAAATGAATTAATAAATACATATTTACATTTTTTCTCAGTAATATATAATAATCCATATGAACAAAAGCTCCTTGGGGTACTGAATAAATAATTTTTTTTAGTGTAAAGAAATCCTGACATCAAACATCTTCAGAACCACTGTCTTAAGCATACCTAAAGATATTTTATGGTGACAATTAGCAACTGTCTAAACAGCAAAAAATCACAGCAAGAAGAATTCAAGTTAGAACTCCAGTGGATCTTTTGACCATAGGACTTAAGTAGCACACATACTTACTAAGAGAACTTATGGAATCCTGATAGAAGCAGGGGGATGGATGAAAAAAAAAGTTGATTCAATTTAGATGAAAATTTAATTGAGTAATCCTGGTTATAAAAAGCATCGTTGTGGGAGCAGATGCTCAAGCAGTTAAGCACCTGCTTTCCACATGGGAGGTCTCAGGTTCAGTTCTGGTGCCTCCTAAAAACAAAAACAAACAAACAAAAAAAACAGCTCAAGGGAGCTGATGTGGCTCAGTGGTTGAGGGCCGGCTTCCCACATACGAAGTCCTGGGTTCAAACCCCAGCCCCTCAAAAAAAAAAAAAAAAAAAAAAAGACATCGTTGATTTTTCCCATATCTTCCTGCCCCCGCCCCCACCAGGAGGTCCCAGGAATTGAACCCAGGTCCCTCCAAATGGGAGATGGATGCTCAAACATTTGAGCCATATCTGCCCCCCTATTTTTCCCATACCTTTACAGTAACTTTACAGTAACTCAGTTACTTTTTACTTTTACTTGAGAT
>PVKH010010368.1:0-18294 GCA_004027955.1 Chaetophractus vellerosus | reverse complement strand
TCACCTATAATGCAGTATAGAACTGGAACTTCAATTATTGGACTTAAAATAGCTTCCTAATTACTGCAAAGATACGGCATCGAGGCCACTCTGGGCAGCAGATGTCATAGTGACCATAGGAGAGGAAACTGAATTGGCATCTTGCTATTAAGGAAAGTCTGTGGTTGTGATGAATGGAAGGAAGTAGAGGCTATTTTAATGTGCATTTTCTACAGATAAATGCATATTTATTTTAAATTGTGAATGAGTTTTCTGACTTATGAATAAGGAGTGAAAAATACACCCACTTTTAAGTAGTCCTGATTTTTTTTGTTCATGCGGTCATGGCTTACCTACACCTTCTTTAGGGTAGGTTCCAAAGCTTGTTTTCTCACCTGTGGGTTAGAGCAGGGTTTCTCAACCTGGACACTGTTAACATTTTGGTTTGGATAACTCTTTGTTGTGAGGGCCTGTCCTGGGCATTGTAGGATGTTTAGCAGAGCCCCTGGCCTCCAGCCACTAAAATGCCAGTAATACCTCCCAACGCCTCTCCCCAGTTCTCACAACCAAAACTGTCTTCGATATTGCTACATGTTGCCTGGATTAGGGGCAGAATCACCCCCAGTTGAAAACCACTGGATTAGAGGAACTTAATTTTAGCATGATAGCCCGTTTTATCCCAATATTTTCTCTTTTTTTGTGCCTTTATTTCCATTAAATATACTTTTACCAAAAAAAAAAAAATTAAAGGAAAATATTTTTTGCCTTCTCTTTTAGATTTCCACAATAAACACAGTCTTAAAAATGTTTAGCATGACCAGGTAAGAGTTCCAGGCTAACCTTGATTTCTTAGGGTTCGAGTGGGTATAACCAGATGAAATTTAAATTGTGGAGGACAGAGCAGCTTTGTGTCTCAGCATTAGAAAAGAATGCCAGGTTATTGACCAGCAAGGTGTCAGCCTATCACTTAGCTACTCAGTTTCCCCATCTGTTAAATGGAGAGCCTTCATCTCCATCCAGTTTTGCTCTTGTCTCTAAAACTGTAAGTGATCTCCAGTCTACATGATGGTTTACATAATGTACCACTGTTGTTTGTGTCCCTGAAAATAATTTGGCCAAAATATAGAATTTATCATGACTTAAAATCAATCGAAAGGACAGAAGTAAATATTTAGTTGAAAATAATGGGATACTGAAATTTAAAAAAAATGTTTGTTAACAGTGATAACTCTTAGAAAATAGAATTAGAGTAGTAAAAGGTTTGAAAGAGAGCTAAACTTCCTCTTTTTGACTATGAATGCTCTGGTACATTTTAATTTTGGTTACTTTACAAGTAAAAATTAATGAGAATATTGAAGAATAAAATAAGGACCTCCCCCAATTAAAAAAAAATTAGTCAAATGGCCAACTTCTGACTTGCCTCACCATTTTTAGCTAAGTTCCAGAAATTTAGCTGAGGTTTATACTTCTAATCATCAAAAGTTTCTCAGCACTTTAACTTGAATGCATAGGTAACGTCTAAGGTAGCAACTGATAGACAAAGTTATGGGGTGGTTGTTTTTGGTCTATCTTATGTCTTTGTTAACAAAACTAAGTAACGTATTATAGATAAATATGTTTTCTTCCTTTGTGTGGCTCAAGTGTTCAGAAGCAAAGTATTCCTGCATTGCTGGAAGGCAGAGATGCTCTTGTGAGATCCCAGACAGGTTCAGGTCAGTGATCCTTTAATTTTCTGCCTTTCTTCTCTTGGTATTCAGGCCCACTGTTGTGTACTAAGGTGTCTATTTTTGTGGTGGTGGTTCCTTCATTTTGTTTGGGAGAAGGGAATCTGTGCTTGCTTTTCATTAGAGTATTGAATTTGTTCACACAATGAAAGGAAGGAAACAATTGGTGCTACCGTGATCAGGAAAAATTAGGAAATAGTCAGGTACTGCTGTCATTCCTAGGAACCTATTTCAAGGCTTTGCCAAATCCCACCCTCTGTGGCCAAAGCTCCCATCCTCACTCAGTGGGGGGAATGAATGTTTACTTTTGGTATATAAACAGAGTTCTGGCATGCACACCCACTGATCAGATGCCATTCATTTGGCTTGGACACAGAAAACTGTTTTTGCTGAGTTCCAGCCAGGTCTGGGCTTGCCCTTCTGACCCTCTTGTGTCTTTAATGGCACATCAGCTATTCTTCACTCCCACCAGCTTAGCCACCATTCAGGAGGGCAGAAACCAAGTTTTTGCCACTTTTGGTTTTTTCTTGGTTTTTAGAGGCTAGACCTAGGGTTCAAACAGTCACAGCGGCACCTGTGTAGAACATTTAATTGATGACTGAAGCTCCTCTGAGTGGTTAAGGAGGACTTCAGAGAAAGTTTCCTAGCTTCAAGATTTAACCATCAAGGTGAGCTTTTGTGTAATTTGGGAAATGTATTGTTGTCTCCCTTGTTAGATGAGTGAAGAAGCTGAAGCTTCAGGTTTTTTAGAAGTACTGAATTTACAGAACAAAATTAGTAATTAAGATATCATAAATTTGTTTATACCTTCCGAGTTTTGACACTGAAGATAAACCAACTATAATTAATTAAATTCAAACTTTCCTTTTTTTTTTTTTTCCTTAAAGGAATGAACTTTGGGCTAAAGCTTTATAAGTGTGCATTTTATTTTCTGGTTGTATAATGAAAGTTTATACTCATACTTCTCTGCATCGTATCTGACTGCAGAAATTAAAGCACAATTTGAAAGCAAAAAAAAAAAACAAACATTAAGATTTATAGAAGACAGATTAATTCTTATTTTATGTATATATTTTTTGAGCTTCCGGGCCTGGGGCTTGAACCTGGGACTTCGTATTTGGGAAGCTGGCGCTCAACACTGAACTATACCGGCTCCCCACAGATAATTCTTTTTTCACCTCTCATGGTGGATATGAGACGTGGGCTTTCTCCTTTCCCCCGAATCCAATACCAAAGATAGAACTATCTCCTATATGTGGCCTTCGCTTTTTTTACATTCTTTTCTTACTTTGATTTAATTATTCTTACACTTTTTCAAAGGTAAAACTCTTGCCTATTGCATCCCTATGGTTCAGTCCCTTCAAGCAAGGAAATCAAAAATACAGGTGAGTATAACATGTTTTCCTGTTACTGTTCATGGTAATGAAACCAAACCATAAAACTGAAGTGTAGCAGTAATATGGAACTGAAAGAATATGTTTTACCTTTTTTTAATCATTTATTGGATAAATATGTTTCATCTAAAGCCTGGGCTTTAGATAGAATAAATATATTTCACAATCATGATAGTAGGTATAGTAGGGAAATTTTGAAAATGCTCCCCATGTGTCAGACACTGTACTGATTACTTTGCATGTGTTATCTTGACTCTTTAATTCCCCCTTCTTTCCCCGCAAGTTGTAGGTATTACTGTTATCCCAATTTTACAAAAAGAAATGGAGGCTTGGGAAAGTTAAACAATTTGCCAAGGTCATGTGAGAGTCATGGTAGAACTGGATTTCCACCTCAGTTCTATTTGGCTCCAGAAACCAAACTCACTTTTTGTCATGATTTTATGATGAAAGTTAGTTACTGGCACCTGTGCTATATAGAGACCATGTCTCTCTCTCTTCACTCGTTCCCACATTGGAATTATTAGTATTCAGTATCTCAAAATGATTGCATTTACAGTGGGCTGTTTATGCTTTGATCTTGGGTGTGTGTCGTGAATCACTTGAAGAATTAAATTCTCTCCTTCTGTCATAACTCTCAATGTGTTGTTTACTTGTAGTGATCTGGAAGGCTGAACATTATATTTAAAGCAGTGGTTTATCTTGATAGTAGATGTAAAAACAAGCACCTAATTAGTAACTTTGACATTTGGGCTGCCTTTTATTTAACATTATCTAGAATTTATCTTTATTTGTGAAAAAGATTTAGTTGGTACCTGGGCTAAAGGAGCTAAAATTGGGTTTCTTAGGGGGCTAATTTTGCCATATTCCATGGGCATAGCCTTCATCTGAAACCCCAGCCCACAATCCCACAAATATTCCCTGATTATTCTCAGTTGAGAAGAAAGGTGAGACTGGAAATAGGAAGTGGGTACAAAAAACAGATGAGATGTAATTGATTACAGTTTGGATATGCAAAGTTAGAGATGTTTGCCAACTACCTGATATTTGAGTGAAAAAATAATGGTGGTGGATTATAACTCGTATAGTAAAACAAATATATATGAGTTCAAACTGATATAAATAAATAAATAAACAAGAAGGGAGGGAAAGCCCTTCCTTATAGTGGATTTCAATGAACAAATGTAGAAGGAATGATGGAAATAGCAAATGTAATAGTAATATTGTTTCAGTCAATAATCATCATGGATGCTAAAATTAGTAGATGAAAGTATAATGAAGAACTAGATATTTATGTAGTCTCAAAGTACCTTCCCACAAGATACTTTTTACTTGCAAAGGGGGAAACGGTATCTAGCCAGTGGGGAGACCTGGCTATCTCCACCTTCACCATGTGACCAGAGTTGGCCTCACCAGTACCAAGATGTGTCGGCATCGTGTGCCTCCTGACAGGATGCTCAGAAGGGCACAACATCATTTCTGTGGCTTTATGCCAAAGAGAGGAATAACCTGAATTTAATCATGAATGACCATCAGACAAACCCAAATTGAGGGACATTCTACAAAATAACTAGCCAGTCACTCTTCAAAAGTGTTAAGGTCATAAAAGACAAAGACCAAAGAATTGTCCCATTTTAAAGTCTGAAATTATTTCAAAATGAATTGGTTAAAAAAAAATTTAATCAGTTAAGAGAAATCCTATGTGATAGCCAAATGCTGGAACCTTGTATATATAGCCATTGAAGGTGATTTTTCTTCTTTAGTTACTGTTTGTGAACTTGAGCAAGTATTCTTCCTATGTTAAGTAAATTAGTTTTCTCTGAGGTGGAAGAGTTAGGATTTTTGTTGTTTCCTAAAGGTGACTGATTTTTTTTCATTAAGCTCTTTAGAGTGAGATAATTCAAGTACAGTGCTTAGCATTATACCTAGTACATAGTAAGAGATAAATCAGTGTAAATTATTACAGTAATGTAGTAAAACAGTCACATCCACTTATATACTCCAAGAGAACCTCTTGCTAGTAGAGATTTTTTTCTTTATACAAGGTGAGAGTGTTTGGAATTTTTGAGGTGGGATGGGTCCTGGTGTTCTAGCCCAACTCATTTCATAGTTCTGTGAATTGGGGTTGAGAGAGATATTAGAAGACATACCTAAGGTAGACAGCATGGGCAGCACTACTCAGCTCCTAGGTCATATTGACTTGCAGCAAATTATTTCATCCCTCTGTGACTCAGCGCTGTCATCTGTGGCATGGGGATAATAGCAGTACTTATTTCCTGGGGTTATGATGAGGATTAGGTGTGAAGGGTTGAGAACTGAGACCTAGCCCCTGGTAATAGTACAGCTCATTAAGTATTAACTGTCATCCTCAACAGGGTCACATGGCTAATTTGAAGGGCTATGATTTCATTTGTTTGTATTCAGAACCATTAACAAGTCATGTATTTGTTTTTATTTGCTCAGGTTTTTTTTTTAAATATTGATAACAGCTCATTCTAGTAAAGCTGTTTTCCAACCCCTGAATTAATTCACTTAGTTCAAGTAATATTCTCTGTAAAATAGAGTGTAAAATTATTTGATCTGTGAAAAACATCTGGAGGGAGCAGCAAATCCAGAGTATGCAACAGATTCTTAAATTACTTGGGTGATGGAATAAGAATGGACTGCTTTTCTGTGTTTTCATTCTTTCAGTTATTTTGACTCTGATTTTTTTTTTTAACATCATATCCATCCTTCTCTCACTTCCACCCTGCGAGGAATTGATTTTTTTCTTCTCCTTCTCTGTGTAGTAACACCTTTTGAAATGTCAGAATCTCCTAACGTCACACAGTGGCTCGTTGATACTGTTGTACTAACATGTTTACCATTCCTAGCCTCTACTTCAGAGTCGTCTCAGTAAGTTGATGTTGAGTACAGAGAACTCTAGTTTGAATTCCAAATCCTTTTCTCCTTGTGGGTAAATGTTTCCTATGCAAAACATGAAAACTACACTTGTAATTGAATTTGCTGTTAAATCTGAGCTGAGCTTCTGCACTAACATTGTTTTGATTCAGTGTCTGTAAGCACTTTCAGCGTGCAGGGCACCATTACCTAAAGGGCCTTTATCAGAATGCTTTGTTTTCTTTTTGTTATTATTGGTAGTACTATTAAATACAATGTCCATATTAAGTGATTTAAAGAGTGCCAAAAAATATTTAGTGAAAAATAACTCTCCCCTCTCTTTGCCCCTAGTCTCACAGTATTCCTCCCAAACTGCAGTGGTCATGATTACCAGTCTCATATATCCTCCCAGAGATATTCTTTGCATATCAAGATCCCCTTCCCCCTTTTATTTGGAGGGTTTTTGTGTTTGTTTGTTTGTTTGTTTTTCTGTTTTGTGTTTGATACACACATTTTTGCTCATTATGCATGCTGTTCTGTGTCTTGCTTTTGTTTACTTAATACGTTTTGCGCATGACTTCTTATCAGTACCATATGGAGCTGCCTTGTTCTTTTTAATGGCTGCCTAGTGTTCCATTCTATGTACCATCAATTATTGAATCATCCCGTATTCGTTGAGTTTACGTTATGACCCATATTTTGCTATAAATGAGGCTATTATAAATGTTCCACAGTCTGTAAAATATTCTACAGCTTCTTTATGCACATGTATGGGTGTGTCTTTGGGAGAAATTCCTGTAAGTAAAATTTACGTAATGCCAAATTAACCTCCAAAGGGGTTATACAAATTTGCATTTCCCCCAACAATGTACAAGGGTTCCTGTTTGCCAATTTTTTTTGTATTTTCTAAATTTCTATGTTGGAAGTCTCTCGGTTTTTTTATTTTTGTTTGTTGATTTTACGTTCAGCTACCTAACTGGAATTTTTGTTTCTGATATCTGATATATTTTCAGTTGATTCTCTTCAGGGATTTTTTTTGGTTTGTTTTTGTTTTTTGGTTTTTTTTTTTTTTTAGGACAAAATAATATCATCTGCTAATAATAATATTTTTACTTCCGGTCCCATTTTGTACATCAGATTTCTTGCTCTTGTCTTGATTGCATGGGCAAGAACCTCTAGAATAGTGTTACATAATAATGCAGGTAGAGAGCATCCTTGCCTTGTCCCCCTTTTTTTTGAGAATGCTTCTAATGTTTTACGGCTGGCTATTCTTAAGCTCTGTTTGTCTGGAGCCCTGTGATGTTTATACATCCTGCTCATGGCATTTCTTTACTTCTGTGTCCACAGCGCAGTGATGGTCCCTATGCTCTGGTACTCGTGCCAACAAGGGAGGTAAGCACTCTGACTCTCAGGGTGAGTTTAAGCAACTTTCCATAATATCCTGTTGGATTTAAAAGTGGTTTTGCCTTTTTCCTCCCTGCTTACAAACTACTGTACCCTCCTTTCCTTTGCCTGGGAGCCATCCTTTTGGTCTCTATCAAGGAGAACATTCAAATGCTCTTTGAAAATCATAAGTTAAGTATGGAAAAGCATTATTCTGGTGTCTAAAAACTAAAGACACTATAAATTTCTGACTCTTTAAAAGGACTTAACAACTTAATTAAAAAATAAAAGCAAATGGCTCTGAAAATGAATCTTTATTTCTTTAAGAAGATAAAGGTACCAGAAATTGTACTTGTTCCTAAAAATTAAGCTTCTTAATATTTTTTTTTTCTTAGTGGAAATCTCTTCTATCTGATCTATTTTATTTGGTTTCAGAGGCAATTCCAGATGAGTGTTTGTTTTCTATATCAAATGCTAATCACTTCCTTGCAGAGACTTGATCATGGAGAAGGAGGTTTCAGTTCAGCCTTTTATGCAGCCTATGGTGCCCTATCTTAGCTCAGTTCAATGAAGGAACAGGCATGGAAGCTATTTAAATTTTTACAGCAGCAAACTTGCTACTTCCCTGGGATGCTTCATGAATACTAAACATGTGGAAATTGTATATATCCTTGGATAAAGGGATTCTGTAAAGGCTTTTTTAGTTATTAATAGTTATAACCTACATCAATTTTCACTTTCTCTGGTTTCCACTGGGTTTGTTGGTTTTGGATTTTGTTTTTTATAAACTTGGGACAATGACCATCTCTCATTTTTCAGGTACTGCTCTACCCTGGCATATTCTTAGGATCCAATTGTATTGTCTTTAAAGCAGAGTTCCCAAAGGTTAACCTGTCGCATCACTATTCTAGTTACTCCTTCCTACATAGCTATATTCTTTCTTTTTCTAAAGAAAACCAAATCCAGGTGACTTTGTTTTATTTTCTTCCATCTTTGTGCACCATAGACTCATACTTTTCTGTGCAGCACTCTGGGAGTTTGAGCCAGCAGAGGGAGCACAAAACATTATTTTTGTATGTGTCCAAGAAATAGATGTGATACCTTTATCCTCATTTCCCCAAACTGATGGGTTTCAGAACCATTCTAAGAACAGGTTTGTCTTAAATCATGAGGTCTAAGTTTGGAATCTAATTACTTTGCATTGTCTTAATAAAGAAAGGAAGGAAGGAAGGACCCTGCTCATCATATATAACTTCTAATGTTTACAGCTGGCTCTACAAAGCTTTGACACTGTCCAGAAACTGCTTAAGGTAAGGCAAGCCATGAGTTCAATTATATCTTTTATTCTGGCTTTTTGAAGAAAGAGAAATAAATATACCATGGTCTTTTCTTAGTTTTCAAAGAGCTAGGGATTACTCATTTCCCTCTATTCCCTGGATGTCTCTTTTCTCTCTAGGTACAGTTTGAAGATTTTTATTGATATAAACTTTACTAACTTTCCTGATACTTACAGGCCTGATAAGCCCATTATAGGCACTAACAGGCCACATAGAGTGACTCACAGGTACAACCATCAGGTGATCCAGAAGAAAGCAACTTAAAAAACTGCAAAGAGGGTTTGTTTAAGAAAGAAGAGGAGGCTTCAGAGTCAAAACCTGCCCACTCACCAAATTACATCAAGAACTGATCTATACTTTTTTTTTTTTTACTGGGTGGCAGAAGTGAAGGAATATGAATGGGTTTTATATTAACCAAAAAAAAAAAAAAAGAAACAATAGACTTACTGAATGTGTTTGCAGTGCAAACTACATGAGGAAAGGCAGAAAATACCTGAGTCAGTAAAAAAAAACTCCCATTTTTCTCTTATAGTATTGGAAACTAGTTACTTAGCTATAATTCAAGTATTGCTGATAAAAGGAACCATGGTTGTAGCGATGCCTAGAAATTGAGTCTGCATTCAATAACACTTCATACAGTGAGAAGTCTGAATCCTTCCTCTTCATTTGTTTTATTTATTTTTAAACTCTTTTTTTTTTTTTTTTTACTGGGAGGTCCCGGGGATAGAACCCAGGTCCCTCCATATGGGAGATGGACACCCAATCATTTGAGCCACATCCGTCCCCCCTTTCATTTGTTTTAGAAAAAAAGAATTTAGAATCAGTTTCTCTTTCCAGTAAAGGGGACTTTTCCTTGACTTTGGTTTATTGTCTTTCTGTAGCCATTTACCTGGATTGTGCCTGGAGTATTAATGGGAGGAGAGAAGAGAAAATCAGAAAAGGCCAGGTAGGAGGAGTTTTGTTTGTTTTTAATTTCTTTTTTAATATGCCTGTCCTGCCTTCCTTTTGAATAACACATGGTGCTTTTCAACTTGGAGTGAGCCTTGTCTCGGGCGGTGCTGCCCACACCTGGTGCATAGGGACAGAGTAAATCAGTGGGGAGTGTTCACCTCTAGACAGTGCTATGTTTTTAAATATTGATGAACCTACAATCGAGTTTCCTTCTGATGAGGTTAGTAACAATGCTCATTACCTTCTTAACTCCTATCTACCCAGTACCCTGCAGTCCCCCTTGTTTAATATATGATGCACCATTGGGAGTTTGGGATTTTATTGTTTGGTTTTACACAAACTGGATCATAAATTATATATAATGTTTTGCAACTTGCTTTTTACATCCAAATACATTGATTCTTAATTCTGCATTAGAGCTCAAAACAGGTATCAGTAGAAAAATGTTGCAACAAGTAAACCCCAAATTGTCTACATTCTTTTTTCTTTTTTTTAAAAAGGTACTGGGGATTGAACCCAGGACCTCTTATATGGGAAGCAGGTGCTCAACTGCTTGAGTTACATCCTCTCCCCTCTGCATTCTTTTTAAAATGCTTTCATTGTATTATAGCTTAATGATTAATAATAACTTCTAACTATACATGTAGTCTGTAACTGAGGAGTAAATATTAAAAGTTGAAACTCAAAGGTATTGGATTGGA
The DNA here is from genome assembly GCA_004027955.1 of Chaetophractus vellerosus. NCBI lineage: Eukaryota > Metazoa > Chordata > Mammalia > Cingulata > Chlamyphoridae > Chaetophractus > Chaetophractus vellerosus. The sequence continues at coordinate 7,948 of PVKH010010368.1, read as the reverse complement.
CCCAGCTGTAAATAACAACAACAAAAAGCAGTGGCATAGACAGTATGGAAGGTTTCCTTTTTCTTTCACATTTAAGAAGTCTGGCAATAGCCAGTCCGGGGCTGGCATGATGTTCCACACCGTTGGACCCCAGGCTCCTGTCTTTATGCACCACCGGATGAGAGGCTTCCATTTTCAAGATACCTCATAGTCTTGGTTGCTGGAGCTTCAGCCATTTCATCTATTTTTCTCTCCATAGTAACAAAGATGGTCATGCCTACTCCCTCTTAAGGTACTTTCTAGGAGTGGCCGCCTCCCTTTATCCTTTTATCTCATTGCTAGAACATAGGTGCATATTTAACTACAAGGAACGCTAAAAATTGGGGATTTTTATTACTATGGAATAATGGGATAAAGGATGTTTGGGGAGTTAGAAATTAGATTTATTCTGCACAATCTACAGGGCTAAGCTAGGCCCATCGATTGGAGGTTACAAAAAGGATTTGGTTTAAGAAAAAACGTTCTAACAATTAGAGCAGATTGGCATGGGATAACTCACTCAGATGAGAGGTTCCCTGGGACAGAAGCCTTCAAGGACAGGCTAGATGTCTGTCTATCTGGAATGTTTTAGAAAGGACTATGGATCAGATAAAGAGCATTGGATTATATAATTAAGATTCCTTTTAAAGTTAAGGTTTTATGATTTTCACGAAATTTCAGATCTTAACTGTTAAATTCTGTAACAGGAAAATTTTCAAGTTCAAACATATCTTCCTACCTGTCTTTATGTTCTGTCATGATTTCAAGCTGTGAAACATTTGTGCTGTACATGAATCTGTCTCCTTTGCCTTTTTCCTGTATCTTCTATTAACATAGCCCTATTTGATTTACTTTCTTATGTTATATTATCTTTAACAGACTCCGCAAAGGAATAAATATACTTATCGCAACTCCTGGACGTCTGGTGGATCATATAAAATCCACAAAGAACATTCATTTTAGTCGGATACAGTGGCTGATTTTGGATGAAGCAGACAGGTGAGCCTTGTCCAAGAAGCTTGCTTGAATGGTTGAAGGAAAGGACTACTTCTGCTGACTTCCTTTCAACTCCTGTAGCCCCTAAGTATCACATTTATTCTTCACATACAATAAAATTCCTCTCTTGAACCACAGAATATTGGATTTGGGATTTGAAAAGGACATCACAATGATACTCAATGCTATAAATGCAGAATGCCAGAAACGACAGAACATCTTGTTATCAGCAACACTCACAGAAGGTGAGTTGCAAAGAAGTGATGGAGAGAGAGGATCTACATTGTTTGCCAGCAGTAACTCTCAACCTAGGGGGTGGTGGATGGGGAGCAAGAGACACTAGAAGGCTGCTTTTTAAACATCCTGTACTCCCAGTTATCCAGTCTTCCAATCATCCAAGACTGATTTATTCCCCATGGCTTGGAGGGAAAAGGGCAGGTCCCATCAGATTCAGAATCATCTCAGGAAAAGTGAGCACTGTTGGTGCTCATGTTAGGGCTATAAAGGAAGAAGAAAGGCTGAGCACCACTGGTTTAGTGGTTTCATGAGGTCTTTATTTCACTTGCAAGCCTCTGAGAGCAGAGCCTTTGCTCTGAAGGTGATGAACTCTGATCCAAGTACATTTCTTAGTGTAATCACCTACCTGTTTCCTAAAGAGATTAATTCTTTAAAAAATAGTCTTTAAGCTTATTTCTGGCTTCCATATTCATAAAATAGAAGTTCTTAGTTCTTTTATAGATGACAACATTTTGGCATGGAAAAGTTGTATCACTGGTTCACCAGACTATTTGGTTTACTTAATTTACCAGGTTCCATGTTACATGCAAATCCTGGATGCCATTCATTCCCCACCAAGAGTTCTAAATATATCTTATATAAAAGTAACAATTTTGAGAGGTTTTCTATGATAAAAGGATTCTGTGGTCAAAAAAGTTTGGCAAATGCCACGTACCATCTTCTCCTCTTGGAGATTCACGGTGCACATTAACACAATAAAGGTTCTGAGAAGGCTGGTAATAAAGAAACCCATAAAACATTTTAATCCAAGATTTTCATAGCTTACTTGATCATAGAAACCCTTTTTTGAAGGGTGGTCTGTACGCATACATTAATACTGTTTTGAATTGGTCTTCCACAGATCAGAATTTAGAAAATACTGATGGGGATGGTTGTTAGACAGTAGGAAGAAATCAGTTGATCTGCCCCATTAGAGTGGCAATAGGGTAGATTAATGCTAGAACTTGAATGATACCAATAGGAAGCTTCTTAGTAAGATTGAATGTATGGTATGTATGAGCATGCTTTTGTGACCAGTTTCACAGTGTGCTTGTCATCTGTTTTGCCTTTTTCATTTTTTATCAAAGGTGTAACACGGCTAGCCAATATCAGTTTGCACAATCCAGTTAGTATTTCTGTAGTGGACGAAAGCCATGACCAGTCTACACCAAAAGGCAAAGCCATCTGTGAAGTCTCTCATCTCCAAACTAGCGTCAAGCTGGACAGCTTTGCAATACCAGAGAGTCTCAATCAGCATGTGACACTGGTTCCCAGCAAACTTAGGCTTGTCTCCCTAGCAGCCTTCATCCTTCAGAAATGCAAGGTAGGATTGTGGACTAGACCTGATATGATCCAAGGAGGAAAGACCCATTTTGTTTATGTCGGGCATCAGGCATTGACCCTAGTTAGTTCAGACGTGTAAAAAAAGGTAAGTTTTCTAGCTTAACTTGTGTAAATATAGAGACTTGTGTTTTTTAAAGAATCATTGTAATTGTATATTTTTTTACAAGATTTATGTGTTAATTTTCTCTGGTATAGGGGGAAATAGTAGGTGGAAAGGCTTGAGAATAAAGCTTCAAGATTTACCACATATTCAGAGTCTCAGCCAGGTAGTACTGTGTGTGATGAGCTCTGAATGAATGAAAGGAACAGAGCTAACATACAGCTCTAAAGTATATTTGTTTTTCACAGATATAGAAAACCTGCTTGAGGTTATAGCTATGTCATTTTCCTTTCCTGCATTCTTTGTAGAATGGTGTGTGAGTGTTCTTTTCTTTTTCCCCCAATAATTCAAAGCCATCTGTCACCTGTGTTTCCAAATTAGGGCCATTATAACTGTGTGATTTAGAGAAGTCTTCATTTCAGTGCCACCTAATCTTAAAAATGTGTGGTTGAGTTTTTTTTCCACCTTTGTATTAATGTAGTTTGAAACAGACCAGAAGATGCTTATCTTTTTCTCAAGTTGTGAGCTGGTGGAGTTCCACTACAACCTCTTCCTGCACACCCTGCTGAGCAGCTCTGGGGCCCCGGCATCAGGGCAGTTACCATCTGCCTCCATGCGATTAAAATTCCTGCGGCTGCATGGCAACATGGAACAGGAGGTGAGCACTACTGCCTCTCACCATGAGGCGACATAGCCTTCAGAGTGGAGACAGGAATGAAAACTGAGTCCTGTTGAACTCATTCTCTAGGGTCAGCCATGGGTTTGTCCATCACAGACTCCACTGGGCTAGGGGAGAATTGGTTTAAAATGGGCGACCCACTGGAATTGAAGAAAAATCACCAAAATTGACAACAAGAACCACACTTAACAAGAACAGTGTATGTATCATAATCACACTGCTTTGTCGACATGGGCATGGGAAGTCTATTGTTCCCCATTTGCTTTTTGCTCTGGGATCTGGGACTCGTGTCCCTGCTCACTGGCTGCTTCCACGTGAGAGAACTCATAGGCCCCAGCTTGGCCTGAATCTACCTCAACCAGCTGTTAAGGCAACAGAGTACCACTAAGTAGCTGGCACCAGGGAAGGGTTTTGCCTTTTTAGTACCCAGTGTGTAATTATGGCTTGATGTCTTCAAATTAAGAGCATTAATGGAGCTAAATTGTGGATCCCATATGGTACTGCTGAGCATGACTGCTGTCATTGTCAACAAGATACAGCGTTTTCACTCTTAACATTTTCAGTTAGGAGAGGGTACTGTCTAGTGTACGAAAGGGGCTTTGGGTTCTCAGTTCTTTCTCAACACAGAGTGAGATTTTTGTTTAGGAGAAAGAGTATAATATCTTCCTTGTTTTAGATACTTAGCAGCATCAGTTTCATTCTGCTTCTCTTAACTAGGCCTTCCATCTAGGGAGCCAGGGTGGAGTATGGGAACCAGCAGTACTCACTGGAATGGTGAATGAAGTGCGTTTTGGATGTGGGAGCCACCTTGTCCTAGAGAGGTTCCCTGCCAGCCACTTAGAAAATGAGAGTGAGAGCAGGAGCACCGGAAAGCAGAATGACACCGGGGCATGTACTTTCACTAGAACTGGCTGAAAAAGCATCAGTTTTTCAGTGTTGAAAGAGACATTAAAGGTTATCGAGTCTATCCCCCTTTTTGGTTTTTTTTTTGGGGGGTGGGGGAGGGGGCTTTGTTTGATTTTTTATTTGTGTTACTTGTTTTAATAGTTAAGAAAATAGAGGCTCAGAAAAGTGAATTTGCTTAAGGTCACTCAAGGACACTTCTTATTTACCACGAGATTATACAGAATTTTCTGAATATTCTTGCCTTTGTGAATTTTATAAAGCCTTCGTTTTCACCTTCAGGATCCCTGACTCAGTGAAATTTGTTGATTTCATTCTTTAACACCACTTTGTTTGTTTGTTTGGTTAACTTTGTTTAGTAGTCCTGGGTCTTTCACCAGAGGCATTTTATTCTGCAGCATAGGTCTGAGGATAATGAAGGAGTGGATATAGGCTCAGAGGATCTAGAAATTTGAACACAATAATAGATCATACATAAGATTCTGTAGTTAAAATAGTTCTGCTTTGCCTTTAGAAATTACTGTTTCTCTCACAATAAAACAAGGCAATAGTCTAGCCAGGTGTTTCCAGCCATGCATTTCTGGGGGCAAACTGCTTGTGTTCTAGACCTGGCTCTGCCATTTACTTCCTAGCTGTGTGACTTTGGGTAGGTATTTAACCATTCTATGCCTTAGTTTTCATATCTCTAAATGGGAATAATAATAGTACTTCATAGGGTTGGTGAGAAGATTCATTGAGTTAATACAGGTGAAGCATTTTAGCACAGGGCCTGGCACGTAGTAAGCATTCAGTAAATGTTACCTAACATTATTATTGTTGTTATCATTTTTATTCTTTATTTCTGGAATAGTTTGTTTATAGTTTATTAAAATATGTTGTTTTGTATTAATATTAACTATTTAGCCTTCACAGCCTCCACATGATATAGATAGAGGATGGGACTTAGTATCCTTACAGGTTATTTTGTGATGATTAGGGTTAAGTATCTAATTCTAGATTAAGGTAAAGCGGTCCAAATTATATCTTCCTGGCTTGTTACCCTAGCCACTGCTTAAAATGACCTTAATATGGTCTCCCTGAAAGAGTAACATGATCCTAAACAAGTTTATAAGCCTGAGAGAGTGATGTTAATGTTTGAAGAAGATACTGCATGATACTTGTGATGAAAGCCCAGGAATTTGGTAGTTTTTTCCCTTACCCTAAATCTGAATACATTATATCCAGTCTTTAAGATGTTTCGTAGGCAAATGCAAGTTCTTTTGATAGTTCAGATTTTGATTATATATTACATCCATTAAAAATGATCTTTGTAAAGACTGTAAAACAAGCTGCCTACTACAACTGTCCTTTTGAGGGTATGAGCACTGACTCTGGAACACAATTCTTGGGTTCATATATCAGTACAGCCCTTTACTGAACTTTACTGTGTGTCCCTTGAGCAAGTTTCTTAACCTCTCTGTGCCTCAGTTTCTTCATTTGGAGAAGGGGTTTGGATTTGGATAACAATCCAAAAAAAGTTATTTGGATTAGATAAGTTTTAACATGAGAAGTGCTTAAAAAAGTATGCTTAGAAGTGTTTCAAGTGTGGTACATGGTAACTGCTCACTAAATGTGTTGGCTGTTGTTATGTTATTATTCATTGTTTTAAGTGAGGTGTACCCAGGGCTTCCAGTTATTTTTCATTTGTGTATGTGAAAGACTGGAATGAGGTATACCAAAATGGCTTAGTGCCTATACCAGAGTGGAGTGAGTGACTTCACTTTTTCCTTTTTTTCGTGTTTTTAGTATTTGATTCAATTTCTTATTTGTTGCTGACAAATTGGTGTGACCAAACCTTAACTGCTTAGAGTGCTGTGACTTTAACATAATCAGAATTTAAAGCTTGCGAGTTCATACCAAAAGTCTTATAAATGGACATACCCTTTGATCCATCAATTCTGCTTTTAGGAATTTAACCCCAAGGGAATAATTAAGAATGTACACAATGATTTATTTATATAGTTGTTTATAATAGTAAAACATTGGAGTCTAGCCCAATTGGCATAATAGGTTTTTGATCACCTAAATGAAGGTACATCCATTCAGCTGATTACTATTTAGCTGAGACCAGGTAGTTGTTGGATAGTTCTCGGCAAGAAAAGACGTTTTAATGATACATGATGAGAGCATCTTAATAGTACAAATAGTATGATGTCATGTTTTAAAAGCGTATACAATCGCACAGCTGTGTATTTGGTTATGTGATGCAATGAAAGGTGACTTGAAAGAAAGATCAAGATGTTACTACTGGTGATGGAATTATTTTATTTTCTTGCTTGGACTTAACTATACTTTTTCTGCACTTAGAGTATAGAGGTTTTTTTAATAGTTTTTAAACATTTTTTTAAAATCAGTTTTCTTAAAATTGCCCTATAGGAAAGGAAGTAGAAATCAAAGCTGGTGGTTCTTCATTTCTCTAGACCTCTTGTAGGAAAACGTGTTTAGAATAAATTCTGAGTTTGGAACCCTGCATGTGGCAACTTTGGCCTTGACTTTCCCTGATTTTGTGACTGACCATTTCTGAAGGGTGTGTCCGCCTTGTGGTATTGTCTTATTGAAATGTGCTGCCCCAGAAGCTATGCTACTTGCCTATAGTCTTGAGAATCCTAATCCTGGTAAGTAGAGGGTCTTAATAGTAGATGTAAAGAATCTACTTCTTCCTCTTTCCTGGCAGAGCCTCTCTCTGCCTAAAAATAGCTATAGCAGTAGGGAACTGGGACAGTTATGGAGATCTAAGATACATTGCTTGGATTTATCTGAGTTGTAAGACCTGATTTTTTCTTGTTTTTGTAGGAAAGAACAGAGGTGTTTCAGGAATTCTCACATTCCAAAGCAGGTGTCCTTCTTTGCACGGTAGGTAACCTTCTGTTTTCCATGTGAAGGGGAAAAGTCAGGCTGAAATATTTCTGTAATGGTGGTTGTAGTCTTTTACCTCTTGACAGTTTACCCTGTGGCCAGCCCCCCAAGGGGCCAGAACACCAGGGGCCTCTTGGGGTAGCTGGTCTCTTTGCACTTCTGGTTTGTAACCTGACTTTGCCACAGATAGCTGGCTGCCACCATGCAGAAGACTTGGCAATTTGCTCACTAATAGTGGCAGCTGTTGGTCTGGAAACGTGTGAATCTTAGCGATTTCTATACACCAAAAACTTGTAAATTACAGCTATCGGGAGTAATTAGAGCTGAGAAACTCTTTCCACAATGAAATGACTGTACTTGCTTCTGCTCATCTCTTCTTAAAGGAAAATAGATGCACTTGGGCAGATTTCATTTGCTATTGTCTAAAACTATCATTTGCCCTACAATTTTCAGGGCCAGTTCATTCAGCCTCAATCTTTACAATCTTGGATAGCTGCCTCTTTCAGCATAGCAGCTGACCTTTTTAATGCACATCTCATGTGCTCTTTTGAGATTGAAAACTCACACCTTCTATGGTCCCCTCTCTCTGGGGATTCACATTACCACAGTTGTTGTGCTCTCCTAAGATTAAAATACGTTCTCTGTGCCATATTGGATAATGTAACTTAATCCCCAACCAGTTAATTGAGAGTCCCTATATACACAGTAATGAAATTGCACTAAAAATGTAGTAAATC
>PVKH010010366.1:0-18296 GCA_004027955.1 Chaetophractus vellerosus | reverse complement strand
GTATTTATTTGGGGTAGAAGCTTACAGTTACCAGACCATAAACCATCAGTTACTTCCCTCACCAAAGTCTGTTGCCACGTGTTGGAGAAGCTGCTGATGTCTGTGAGGGTTTAGCCTTCCTGTTCTCTTTTTTAGGGCTCTGTGGTCCCAGCTTCTTCCAATATCAGCTGTAGGCTGGAAGAAGTCTCATCTCTCTCCAGGGGCTCATATCTCTCCAGCTGCTCTGCCCTCTCCACAAGGCTAGCTGTAAACTATCAGGTGAATGGTTCATCTGTATTCCCTGGGGCCTCTGCCGTGTCTATGCAGCTGTCTCTACTCCTCTGTGTTCTTCTCCTGTTTGTTTACTTCCCGGGGCTCCAGCATTAAAACTCCAACTAACTCATCTGCCTTGTTTTCTCTGTGAGTCCCCGCCTAGCAAGGGGGTGGGGACTCAACATCCTACTGAAGTGGCCCAATCAAAGCCTCAATCATAAGTTAATCAAGTAAGAGAGTACAATCTAATGTACCCAGAGAAAAAGACCAATTTACAAACAATCCAATATCTATTTTTGGAATTCATAAATAATACCAAACTGCCAAAGATGCCTAACCTAAAAAAAGTTGTTAAGGGTTTTGGATTACTATATGAATTTTTATCTTACTAAAATCATTTATTTTTAAATGGAGATCAAGTTTCTCTCTGTGAGATAATGAAACAGGCATTTTGATTATTCCATTTTGTAGGTGAAAAAATAAATACTTGTGGAGATGAGTTGCCTTAAACAAGAAACATCCATAGTTATTGACATTTAATACTATGTTTAGTTTGCTTTTAGTATACCAGGGCTATTTTGCTGAAATCAGGCAAATCTTATTAAATCTTTTCATAGCTATACTCGAAAAGTTTGAATACATGTAATTCATCAAACAAAGGATCTTAACTTACTTATTGTCATCTTTTGTTCTATGATTTAACACTTGTTTTAATAGCCTGTTTCTTTACTTAAAACCACCTCAATTCCTTTTTTGACAACATGCCTGTTATAAACAATAAATAATTCTTGAATCCTTGCCTTAGTCATATCTGAAGGAATCCTTCATGTTGAGAAAAAGTTTTAGAAACCCTGACTGTCCTTGAGATCTATAAAATCATTAGTTTGAATGTTCCAAAGCTAGGAATGATATCTAAAGAGTAGAGTCATTAAATGCCTAAAGTGCATCAAAATTTTAATTAGCTTTATTTCTAATTTACTTGCACACCTTATGCAATTCAATAAACCTTTGGTAAATTAAAGTGTGTGTATGTGTGGAGGAGGTGACTATCCACGATAAAACATCTTTTTTAATGCTTTTCCATAAAAACTCTAATTCTACACTCAATTTGTGTAAGTTCTGTGTTTCCTATTCAAGGCAATTACCAAGGTCATAGTTGACTAATAATAAACAAAATCATTAATATTATAGAGGAATATGCAAAACCCAGCATTGCTTCTTTATATTTAATGAGTAAACAGTTGTTAATATCACATAGGCAATTGCTTCCTCTCCCCCTACCCCCACAAATCATTTATGCTGATGGATTGGGCAGTAGGGTGCAACAGACTTCAAGGTAAAGGTTATGACTTGGATGAGCTGAGGCAAGTAGTCAAGGCCCAAAACTGCAAAATAACTGGAAAATACAATAAACTAATAAAAAATAAAACTAATAAACTGCTAAATAATAAACTGATAACTGATAAAACTACATTTTATTATATAAGAGAGATAAGAAGATTCAAGGCTGGTTCTCACTCTGAAAGGGGAGGTCTTCAGAGACGGTAAGTTGAATTGGTTGTATCACTCTCAATTGAACATCTATGACAGGCTGGGGATAGGGGCGTGGGAGGCAATGTAATCAAGTAGAGTTACATCACTAGTGTGCACTATTCTTAAGTATAGCCTCTTGCAATTTGTTTCTGTTGTCTAACAAGTAAATAAGATATTTCCCAATACTTTTTGAGGTACAGCAATTCTCCATATTATCATAATATATACAGGAATATAGGCAGATAATTGTGTGGCATTGACAGGAGAAGCATCTAAAATGCAGAGAAATTTTAACATGAGTATTAGGAAATCATATAAGAAATGCTTATGGGGAGAAGAATACACACAAAATTAATCAGGTAAGAAAAAAACTATAGTGTTTGCTCAAGAACATTTGTGTAGATACTGCAAGCTATTTCTGAAGGAGTAAAGATCTCCCAATGACATAAGTGAGAACTTGGGCTAGAGATTGTTGTTTATTCATTTTAATTACTTGTGAAGTCTATAGTTGAGTCAAGAATTCAAGGTGATTGTTAATTGAACCCAAAATTTGTGACTGAGTATTTTTCATCTTTTATTTCCCTCACAGTCCTGAGTAAAAACAAAAAAAAAAACAAATTTGGTTTATTTGTGATGAGATGAGTAATTATACATACCTCTTATTTTTCAATTTCCTCAAAGGTTTTAATATTCTCCACTCCCTTTAAATATAATTAATTCACATTTTCCTATAAAATAACATTATTAAAATGTAAAGTGATAGAGATATATATAATGATGTTGTATTTTATATCACTCTTGTTATTCACCCCATACCTTACTTCTACCACAGAATACCTTATATCAATAAACAGCAACTTTTTGCTGGAAGTTTTGCTAGAGTCAGTTCTCCACAGATCAGCAAAAGTAATCCTTTGAAATTAAGTCATAACAGATTAGGGTTTGTGGGAATTATGTGTGAGTGCCCTCACTGGTGAAAAACTGCAAAAGGGAAGGACTCCCATTCATGGATTACATAAAACAAACTCTTCTTCCCCCATGGAGACCAAGGGCACAAACTTGGCAAAACTAGCCCAGGCTGGAATGCTTGACCCTAGGCCTTGCAACTTTGGGCACTACACATTTCCCACTTTGTTGGTAATGGCCCAGGTTAGATCACATCACATTTCTGCTCCAAACCCTGAGATGGCTTCCAAGCTCACTCATAAAAATTCATAGTCTTTACAATGGTCCAGGAGGCCCTTTACCATCTTGCCCTATCGCACCACTTCCCTGGCTTTCTTGCTGACCCTTCTTCACACACATGCTCCAGTGTTAGAATCATTGCATTAGTTGTTCCTTTAGTTTGGAAATCTCTTACTTCCATCATCTTTTCCCAATTTTTACTGGTTCCATGCTAACTTGTCCCTGACGACCAATTTAAAATAAACATTCAGTCACCCCTGTCCCCCTCCACCAATTTTATAGTTCTATGTAAAACTTGTTTAATTATTTATCCAACTATTATCTGCTTGCCCCAGTATGATTTTTGCATATTTACACTTGCTTGCATTAGGTTTATAGTAATTTTATTTTACCATTACTAATTCACCTTGCTTCTGACTTAATTCATATAACCACAATTTTAAATTGAAAATCTTTCCTTTTAATTGGGGTAATTACTTGTTTAATTTAACTATTTCCTACCTTTTTCTTTTTATTTCTGTATTATTATTATTTTATTTTTATCCCTCTGTGCTAAATGTTCTACATTTAATAACAATTAATCCTATATTTATACTCTCTATTTTTGGTCCAAATCCATCCATTATCCTCTCGCTTATTTCTTTGTATTCTTTTCCTTAGTTTGGAAAAATTTCTCCACGTTACTAATTTGATTTTTAAATTTTTGATTTTGTTATTTAACTGTAGTGGTACTTTGGTACTCATCATTAATTTGTTCCGAGAGGTGCAACAAGTACCAAAATCTACGAGTACCAAACAAATTTTTCCCATAAGGAATAATGTAAATAAACTGAAAGCATTCCCAAACCAAAGACAATGCACATTTTTAAGGCAATATGAATAAACAATAGGGTTGTATATCATTATTTTACATGAGAAATAAACCTAAAAATGAATAAATACTTAAATAAAATAAAATAAAAACTTTACTTTATCTGTACTGAGAAGAGGCCATGGTCTAATGGGATGGTGGGATAAGAGTGGTAAGGAGGAGAGGTTACAAGGAGTAATGCTTGGAAGGAGAGTCTCCCTCCAACAGAACATCAGACACTTGCACTTCAAGTGTTCTTTCTCTTTTCTGCCTTTTTTCAACTTGCACTACAGGCTCTGACATACCCTTTGTCACCTTCAGCAGGGCTGCTTCTGTCTTCTTTTCAGAATTCCTCGAAAATGTGAAATTGTTTTGTCATTCAATAAATTCACATTTCTGCTTGTCAGAGCTTTGTCCAGATGGTATTTCTGGTACTTTGTCCAAAAGTAGGAGAGCTTTCAGAAGGAAATCTTTCTCCAGCAAACATTTTTTTTTCACTGAGGGACAAAAGAGTTCAGTTTTCCACTCAGTGAAAAATTGACTCGTGACCCAAGCTTTGCTGTTTGCCCTCCACATCACATGGAGTTTGCTTTTTATGACATTATGTTTCTTGAAAACTCACGGGTTTTCACTATGATAGACTAATAGTGGCATGATTTTTAAGTCCCCACTGGCATTCCCACACAAGAATAGAGTGAGCCTGTCCTTCACTGGTTTGTGGCCTGGTAATGCCTTCTCCTCTTTTATGATGTAGGTTCTACTCAGCATTTTTTCCAATCAACTGTCTCATCACAGTTAAAAACTTGATGGGGAATAAAAACCGTCAGTCTCTACGTAGTCTTGAAATTCCTGCCTTTTTATTAGCACTCGCTGTCTCTCCATGCCTCATGAGACTATGGGTGCTGGTCTTCTTTTTTAAATTATCAAACTAGTCATGGCTGGCCTTAAAAACGTCAACACTCTCATCACTCAGTTCCGGTTGTTTTTCAAAAGATCGGCATGCAACAATTACACTTTTTCACATATCATGGCTTTCAAAAAACTGTCGTCTGCTAACTGCTTCTTGTTTACCCAAATTTATAACAGCTTTTCAACTTCCTCGAGTGTTTGGGAAGGCTGCTTTGTTACTGCTTTAACTCCTTTTAAGATATCAACCTTTTTTTGGTCACTTCTTCATGCTTAATGATGGTGGAGACCCATTGTTCTAGGCACGCCGTATTCCTAGCAAGATCAGTAATGCAAATATCGCTCTCATATTTACCTATTATTTCTCTTTTTTGCTCAATGGTGTAAAGTAATTTTCTTTTCTGCTCAGCACTATCACTGCTCATTTTCTTAGGACCCATAATGAGAAAAAAATGCAGAATTATACAAAATGACCAAAGAAGCTAAGACCGCAATGGGATGTGCATGACTAATGCGTGACCCTCTGTTTCTGCTGGAAAGAGTAGCGAGTGATGAGGCAACCAACACCGACAAGTTCCAGTTTGCACATCAAGTACCAAATAAACGATGAGTACTGGGACAAAATGTTCATGTGAAAATTTGCTGAGTAACAAATTCGACGAGTTTCAGAACAGTCGAGTACCAAGGTATGATTGTATTTGTAATGCCATTTTAATTTGGCTCTGTCATGATTTGTTTTATATCTTCTGTCTTAACACTTGCAATGACTTTTATAACTCAGTCTATTGTCATTGCCATCTCACTTTCTATTTATTAATAACTTAATCAAAAATTGTTTTTTTAATAATATGCATAATATAAATCACATGCTCTTTAAAATGTATGATTATAATTCACATATCTGTATATATAACTCTCTGATCACAAGCACAATATATTATTTAAAGTAGAACGATGATACATATTTTAAAACTATACTGAATGTTCAAAATGTGAATTTCCCTAACATATTTTTACTATGTAGCAGAAATATTTTTTTCAAAGGCGACCCCAGTCTACATTCTATATCTAGTGACATTTCCCATCTTTGCATTTTCAGAATCAGAGGACTGATTCTAGATGCCTCTTGTTACATACTAGAAAATGTTAAGTGAACTGATTTTATGACTCACACTCATATCTAGCCTTTGTAACTCTAAATAAGAGTATGTTCATCTATCTTGCAAAACTGCTTATTTACTTCTTTCCTCTAGGTTGCATTTATTTCTCAAGAAAAGGATTTATTTATTCTTTCAAATTCATCCCACGGAGCAAAGATTATTAAATGTTTGAAGGTTGTTCATTGTGCATTGACACCTTTGGAAGGGTCTGTGGAGTTTTTTGTTTGTTTGCTTTATTTTGTTTTATTGTGTTTTATATTCTTTTGAATTAATGCATAATAATAGAAAATTTGGGTGGATTGGCTCCTTTTCTGTGTACCTTAAAAGTTTTCTTAAAATTATATTTTAGAATGTTACTATTATGAGGTCATTTTTTATATATCATTATGTATTTAATATTGAACTAATTGTCTAGATAGCAAAAAGAAGACTGTCCTTTTTTGAGGACATCAATGTAATTCAAGAAGACAAAGTTTATGTTGTGGCCATTATTACTACACTGAGACTGTAAGCCATGATAACTACCTCCTCTTTTGTATTTCAATTACAACCACAGAAGAGATTTATTTTGTAGATTAAGCATTCTTAAGAATAATTTTAATTTTTAATTGTAAAAAATATGTAAATAAGAATATTTGGGTGCTGTGACTGAGTTTGCCATTTGGCTGACCCTCAGCTTTCTTCATGCCATTTTCCACAACTGAGGTTGAAAATGAAATGCTCTTTTGTCCATAATGATTTTTAGCAAGGAGTGTCCAAGTGAGGTGGTTTGGCCAATATTACTGGAGAAGAAGCCTTCTAAGGACTTCTGGAGAAACTGGTGTTTTCCTGACCAATTGCACACTAGTAGAATTCTTGGTATGTGAGGTAAACAAATCCATTTTTGCTTAAGCTACTGTGAGTCAGTTTTTCTGTTATGTCCAATTCCAACCTAAATGATGTGCCATATAATGTACTGTATTGATCTCTTTTCTAAATAAATAGACATATTGTTTTCAGTTTTGCTATTAAAATTATGCTCCTATGAACAAATTTATATATATTTTCTTGTACATTGTCCCAGGTATAACCAAGAAAGGAATCCTCTAATGGTGCCTGGAAAGTATCACATTTAGACATCAATATCAATTTAATCAGAGTCCTCATATAAAAACCTACAGGAAGACAAGCAGGGTTGTCAACAATTAATGTTTCAGACAATAGCTTAAAATAGTGGTTACACAAGCCTGTGTTTGCCTACTTACAAAGGAAGAATGACAAAATCTACAAACCATCTTTACTGCATTATAGCAAAGCAACTATAGCAAGCTTTAAAAAAAATCTATTTAAGCTTATGGAAAGTATAAATATAAGTATCAATTGCTGGAAGGAAGAGAACAGCAGTCATACCATAATGACATGCATTATGTGAGAATGTGATCCGATGGGAGAGAAACAAAAAGCAAGAAAACAGAGTGTCAAAGAGATAGACACAAAACTGAATCAAATTCTGCCAAAAGCAGTTTCAAATTCTAATCAAGCAACAGACTTTGTATATAAACAGAGTCTGGAAAGGGCTATAGGTTAGATGTGGATTTTCTTTCTAGTTTTGCTAACTAAACTCAGCTGTAACATTAGCAACAGTACTTTTTAAGCATAAAAACAATAAATGCATAAACATCCAGAGTTCTCAAGAAGCTCTAGAATACATGTTAAAATATAGTCTATAAAAAATACAAAGGCAAACTTTGTAGTTGATCTTTATGACTACATCTTATATATTATAAATATTTGAAAAGATATTTGTTTTATTCATTTATATCTTTAAATTTTTTCAAATATTTCAAAGAAAAATAGACTATAATTCATATTTCATTACATAAATTATGGATATATTATATGTTTAAAAATAGTTAAGAACTGAAGATCTGACTTTAGACAAATCTGGGTGGCAATGATTGTCCTGATGCTTGCTGCATTCAGTGCCAGTAACCTTGGGATTTAATATAGACCTCCTATTACCATCAATAAAGTGATGAAAATAATAGTAATTGTTTCAAAATATTTGGGTAGGTTAAATAACGTAATGAATACAAAATGTTTAGCTCAGTGTCAGGTACCTGGGAATAACACAATAAATGTGTTGGATTTTTAAGCATTTATTATACTATGATCTTCATAATATCCCCGCAAATTAAATAATATTCCAGTTTTGCATATTAGGGAAAAAAGAATGGGAAAAATAATTAATTTTCTCAATTCAGCCAATTTTTTTAACTTCCCAGATGTCATGATACTTAAAAAAAGAAGACAGAGAATTAAAATGTGATTTCTTATTTCTAAGGAGATTTAGAGAGAAGAGCAGATGCTTGTACAATATATAATTTTGACAGTGACACCGTCAACATGGCCACTTAAGATATCCCCTGAAAAAAACCTCCCCAGAGTTTCAGCAAATAAATTGCCAAATCCCATTTGCTTAGAACTCTGGAGGATGGTAGAGAACTCCACAAATGCTGAATCAAAGAAAAAGGAAAATATCAGGTAGGAAACTTCCATCCTGAAACTATCTGTCCACTCCCTCTCCTTCAATCAGTCCTTCAAAATTGAAACTTGTTCAGATGCAGCAGCCCTGGATTCCTCCCACCCCTTAGCAGTAACAGAAGACATAGAAATCCACACATATCCAGGCTCAAGGATGCAAGTCCACAGAACACAGATGAACACACAAAAAATAAATAAATAAAGAGAGAGAGAGACAGACCAAGGAAAAACTGTAGATTGTGACGGGAAAGTGCTGTGCTCCCACAATCCAGTTTCTGTTGACTGGACCATCTAAACACAAAATGGACTTTTCTGGAAGAACCCACTTTTCTAGATTGACCTCATCTGAATCCCCAGGGCAGACTTCCATAATGAGGATAAAACTGGAGGCAGAAAAATCTCACAGAGGGAAGAAAAAAAAAAGGTGATAAGTTAAACTGACTTCCTGTCATAAAGGACAGGGTCCAGAACTGAAAAGAGGAAGGAAAAGGGGGCAATGCATGAGCCAGAGAATTTAAGCAAACTATAGGAGTTGGGGAGAAAAATTTTGTTCCCCAAAAACCATAGAGATCAAGATTCCAAGAGAAGGTATAGTTAAATATAGGCTATTCTAAAAATCTAGAATAAGTTATACCAAGCATCAAAGAAGATTCTTAACACAAAGGGAAAGAAAAATAAAACCATAGACAAGAAAGAGAAACTGACCTTCAGAGTTAAATCATGTAGATAATAAGATGCCCAGAATTCATCCAAAAATTAGTAGCCATACTAAACAACAGGAAGATATGGCTCAGTCACAGGAACAAATTAGAAATTCAGAAGAAACAGAATTTGGAACAACTAACCAAATAAGTTCAAACAAATCTCCTAAATCAATTCTCAGAGATGAAGGAAAATATGCATAAAGAGATAAAAGATAGTAAGAAAACAATATGTAAGCGTAAAGAAGAATTTGAAAGTATAAAAAGAAATATAAAAGAAATTATGGGGAGGAAAGCACAATAGTAGAGATTTAAAATTCAATAGAGGTATACAGCAGCAGCAGATTTGAACAGGCAGAAGAAAAAATCAGCAAACTAGAAGATAGGGCAATTGAAATTATTCAGTCAGGGGAAAAGCTAGGAAAAGAATAGAAAGAATTGAGCAGTGTCTCAGGGATTTGAGTGACAGCACGAAGCATGCCATGTGTGTCCCAAAAGGAGAAGAGAAGGGAAAAGAAGCAGAAAGAATATTTGAGGAAATAATGGCCAAAAATGTCCGAACACTTATGGAAGACATAAATATACATATCCAAGAAGCACAACATACTCCAAAGAGGATAAATCCTAAAAGACCTACCCTGAGACACATGCTAATCAGAATGTCAAATGTCAAAGAAAGAGAATTCTGAAAGTAGCAAGAGAAAAGTTGTCCATCACATACAAGGACCCCCCCAATAAGAATAAGGGCTGATTTCTCATCAGAAACCAAGAAGGAGTGAAAGAAGTGATATTATGTACTTAAGGTACTGAAAAAAAAAAAACAAAAAACAAACTGCTAGCCAAAAATTCCTTATCTAGCAAAACTGTCCTTTGAAAAATGAGGTAAAGTTTTACATTTTCACTATTAAACAAAAACAGAGTTCATCAACAAGAGAACTGCTTTTCAAGAATTACTATAGGGAGTTCTGCAAGCTGAAAAGGAAAGAAAGGAAAGAGTGGCTTGGAGCAGTGTGAAGAAATGAAGATTATCAGTAAGGGTAAGTAAAAGAGTAAATGAAAAACACAATAGTACTATATCCTCAAAATACAACTCTACGCTTTAATTTATATAACACTGAGAATACAATTAATAAGAAAATGTCACATTTCTTGATAATGGACATATAAAGTCATAAAGTGGGGCAAAAACAACATAAAGAGGATAAACAGAGATATGGAGGAAAGAACATGTATGCTATTGAAGCTAGGTTGATATCTTTTCAAATTAGTACATTATATATATATCAGTTGTGTAATACGAACCCCTGGGTAACCACAATGATAGTATGTAAAATATATATACAGAAAGAGAAATGAGGAATGGATCAGTCTGATACATCACAAAAAATCAACTAAACAGAAAAGGAGGTTGAAATAAAGGAAAAGAGACATAAAGAGATATGATACATAAAAACCAAAGGACAAAATGGCTGAAGTAAGTACTAACTTCACAGAAATAACACTGAATGCTAATGTATCAAAAGACACACAGTTGCAGAATGGATAAAAAAGCATGACCCAACTATATGATGGAATCAGTCATCAAAACCCTCCTAACAAATAAAAGCCCAGGACCAGATGACTTCACAGGTGAATTCTCCCAGTCATTCCAAGTAGAATTAATACCAATCCTGCTCAAACTCTTCCAAAAAAATTGAAGAATAGGGAACACTACCTAAGTAATTCTATGAGGTCAATTTCACCCTAAAACCAATGCCAGACAAAAATACTACAAGAAAAGAAAATTACAGACCGATTTCCTTTGGAGAATATGGATGCCAACATCCTCAACAAAAGGCTTGCAAATCAAATCCAACAGCACATTAAAGGAATTATACACCACAATCAAGTGGGTTTTATTCCAGGTATGCAAGGGTGGCTCTATGCCAGGAATGCAAGTATAGTTCTACATTTAAAAATCAATTAATGTAATGTACCACATTAACAAAACATAGAGGAAAATGTATGTGATCATGTCCATTGAAGCAGAAAAGCCATTGACAAAATCCAGCATCCTTTATTGATAAAAATACTACAAAAATAGGAATAGAAGGAAACCTCCTCAGCATGATAAATGGTGTATATGAAAAACCCACATATACATCATACTCAGTGGTGAAAGACAAAGCTTTCACTCCAAGATCTGGAATATGACAATGATATCCACTGTCACCACTGTCATTTGACGTTTTACTGGAAGTTATAGCCAGAAAAGTTAGGCAGGAAAAAGAAATAAAAGGCATTTAAATTGGAAAGGAATGAGCAAAACTTTCACTATTTGCAGATGACATGATCCTGTATATAGAAAGTCCTGACAAATCTCCAATAAAACCACTAAAGCTAATAAATGAATTCAGCAAAGTGGTGGGGTACAATATCGACATGCAAAAATCAGTAGTGTTTCTATACACTAGTAATGAGTAATATGAGGAGGAAATTTTTAAAATCCCATTTCCAATAGCAACTAAAAGATGTAAAGGACTAGGACATGGAAAATTATAAAATATTGCTAAAAGAAATAAGACATAAATGAATGGAAGAACATTCCGTCTTCATTGATTGGAAGACTAAGTATCATTAAGATGTTAATTTTACCCAAAATGATTTATAGATTCAATGCAATCCCAATCAAAATTCCAACAACCTTCTTAGCAGAAACGGAAAAACTAATTAACAAATTTATTTAGAAGGGTAAGTGTCCCCAAATAGCTAAAAACATCTTAAAAAAGAACAGGGTTGATGACTCACACTTCCTGACTTTGAAGCATATCACAAAGCTACAGTGGTCAAAACTGCATGGTATTGACACAAGGATAGACCTATTGACCAATGGAATTGAACTGCAAGTTCAGAAATTGACCCTCACATCTATGGCCAATTGATCTTTGGCAAGGCTGCCAAGTCCACTCAATTGGGAAAGAATAGTTTCTTCAACAAATGTGCTGAGAGAATTGGATATCCATATGAAATAGAATGAAAGAGGACCTCTATCTCACACCATTTTCAAAAATTAACTTACAATGGATCAAAGACCTAAATATAATAAACAGGATTAGAAAACTCCTAGAAGAAAATGTAGGGAAGCATCTTCAGGATCTGTTGTTAGACAATGATTTCTAGACCTTATACCCAAAAGCATAAGCAATGAAAGAAAAAAATAGATAATGGGACATCCTCAAAATAAAAAAAAAAAAAAACTTTTGTACAACAAAAATCTTTGTCATGAAATTGAAAAGACAACCTACTCAATGGAGAAAATATTTGGAAACCACATATCTGATAAGGGTTTAATATTCACAATATATAAAGAAATCCTACAACTCAACAACAACAACAAAAAACCTAATTTTAAAATGTGCAAATGACTCTAATAGACATTTCTCCAAAAGAAGCTACACAAAAGGCTAAAAAGCACATGAAAAGATGCACATCACTAGCTATTATGGAAATGCAAACCAAAACCACAAAGTCATATTATTTCACACCCACTAGAATGGCTACTATTTTAAAAAAAACTGAAAACTACAAGTATAGGAGAGGATGTGGAGAAATAGAAACCCATTCATTGCTGGTGGGAATGTAAAATGGTGCAGGTACTGTGAAATACAGTTTGGAAGATCCTCAGGAAGCTGAGCATAGAATTACCATATGACTTGGCAAACCTACTACTTAGGTATATACCCAGAAGAACTGAACCAGGGACCCAAACAGATATTTATATACCTATGTTCATAGCGGCATTAATCATAATTGCCAAAGAATGGACGTGACCTAATTATCCATCAACAGATGAATGAATAAAATGTCATATATATACATATATATATATTCAATGGAGTATTATTCAACTGTAAAAAGGAATGGAGTATTGATGCCTGCACCAACACGGATGAACCTTAGAGACATTATTCTGAGCAAAATTAGCACAAGATGACAAATATTGTATGATCTCACTGATATGAGCTAATTATAGTAAGCAGACTCATAGAGACAGAATCTAGAATACAGGTTACCACAGAATAGATTGGGGTTAGAGAATGGGAAGTTGATGCTTAATTTATACAGCATTTCTATTTAGATTGATTGTAAAGTATTGGAAATAGATGGTTAGCAGGTTATTGTGAGTGTAATTAAAAACACTGAATTAATAGGTGAATGATGTGGTTAAAAGGTGAGACATTGGGACCTATTTTATTCTAGCATATATTTATACTAGAATAAAAATCAAAAGATAAAGCATATGCCAGTATAAAATTGTAGATGAGGTGAATCCTATTGTGAATGATGGACTATAGTTTATAGTAAAATTATAAGAATGTTTTTTCATAGTTTTTAACAAATGTTTGACACTAACACAAGGTGTTAATAATAGGGTGGTAAATAGAAAAAAATAACTCCTAATGTAAAGTATGGACAATAGTTAATAGTACTATTGCAATAATTTTTCATCAATTTTAACAAAGGTGACTATTGTTAAAAAAAATTACAATTACAAAAAGTGCTATCATCAATTGTAACAAATGTGCCACACAAAGCAGGGCGCTGGTGGTGCGATGGTTTATAGAAATCCTGTATTTTATTTATGGTTAGTCTGTAAAACCACAACTTCTCTAATAAAAATTTTAAAAGTTAAAAAAGATAATATTGAATTCATGCTTAGAAACGATCTGATAATAGTAAGAGAGGTTTATTCCTTTTTTTTTTTTTTTTTTTTGTATTTACACCAAGCATGTAGCAGACATTTTCGGTACATAGGAAATGTACATTCTTTTATAGTTCTAGTTTTGTATGTTGGGTTGGCTGAAAATTCTAGGAAGTTTCTTTCCCTTTCACTTATGTCCTGTAATCTGTTTGGGTGTAGACAGGTGCAGGCAAATGCCCACAGCCACCCAAATACCCACTTGGGCATACATGGTGCCATATGTTTTCTTTCTTATCTTAGTGCTGTGCCATTTA
The DNA here is from genome assembly GCA_004027955.1 of Chaetophractus vellerosus. NCBI lineage: Eukaryota > Metazoa > Chordata > Mammalia > Cingulata > Chlamyphoridae > Chaetophractus > Chaetophractus vellerosus. The sequence continues at coordinate 4,191 of PVKH010010366.1, read as the reverse complement.
CTAAAGACATCCAGCTTTTCATGATATTGGCAAGGATGATGAAATAGCACTGTTAGAAGTGTCTGCCATACTGTAGCTTTTTGAAATGGATGGATATTAAAGGATTTTAATAGTGTAAAAAGGTGAAAAGAAGAAATTGTCAGTAAATATTATACAGCATAAAATTAGAAAAGTAGTACCTCACTTGTAAAAAATCTAGTGAACTTTTCTTTGTGTAGCTATGTGGTATAAAACAAGAAGTCAGGCATTTTTACCTGCCATTCTGAGTTGAAACAGTCCAAATGTATTCTAACAGAATCTCACTCTCATGCAGCAATGTCGTACACAGTTTCTCCCAAGATCCTTGTAAGAGTACAGTTAGGCAGCCAGTACTCCTCTTATTATTACCATCTCCCCATTTAAGCACGAAGAGGTAGCAGTGGCTTGCTCAGAGTCAAATAGTTCATGAGTGACAAAGCTAACCTTCCTCATCCAGCAATTTCCCTGATATATAATGTTTTTCACTACTGAAGGGAAGATAATATAAATACATTTTTAAATTTAAAATGGAAGAAAACAATGCAATAGAATATGGAAGGCTGAAGATAGTAAAAAATTTAATTTTGAGAATCTTCTTCCTGTTGATCAGAAAGCTAGTACATATTATCAGCAATAAGGAATATCAGGATTGCAGAATCATAATTTAAACACCGTCGAGTATGTGAAGAGTCTGATTCTTGCATGTTCTTTGCTTGGAAATTTTTAAATGAGGAGCTTAAAATAACACAAAGAAAACATTTATAAACACTGGAAAATCTAGGATGAGAAGTATGTAATGCCTGGTATTTTGAACTTTTTGAATTATTAGATGATTTATGTTAAAAAGAGTTTTTGATAAGACAGCAAAATATATTTTTAGGTGATTTTTTGCCAATAAGAAATTCTGAAAAAAAAAAACAGTTAAAAATACTGTCAGGGTGCCAGCTAATTCTCACACTGCTTTTATTAACTAGTGATAAATTAATAATTTCATTTGTATAAACAGAAATATAATTGTACTAGCTTGTGACCTGACAGGGTGTACTGTTTAGATATTTAGATTTTATGAAATTACATACATTATCTAAAATTACAATGTTCTATTTTCATATGGATACTGATTTAAGTACTTTTGCTTATTGCCATATAATAAAACAGGATGAATATCAGTGAACGACACTTTACTCAGAATGATTTTACTTTACCAAAATGTTGTGCCAATTATAAATGAAACCTTAAGATAATTACTTTCAAAAGCAAAATAATTTTAACCACTCTTAAGATATTCCAATTAAATTTATATTTACTTTTTTGAAAAATAGTATTAATGAATTAGTACTGTGAAGTCAGAGATGGTATCAAGCTAATTTGTTTACAGGATGATATATTTCCAAATGAATAATATTGAGAGGATGAACATGATTTTATTTTAATTGCACCACAAATGTTAAGCATATTTTATAAAATAAAATACATAATACATAAAAAATATTTTTCTCTGGTATTTCATTCAAAATGCACTAACCTTGTCCTAAAGTTTGTAGGATGAGGATGTCCATCATATAAGGATAAATAGTCATATTCTTCCTCTAGAGCAAATGACTGAAAAACAATTTGTATTCTATTTCGTTCTTCTGCTATTATTACCCATGTACAGTTTGCACCATTTGGATATCCATATGGAAAACCAGGGCTTTCTATAGTCCCATTAAGTCCTTTCAAAGTTCCACCACATGTATAAATAAATCCTGCAACAAAAGACAAAAAATATATATTAATATCATAGAAAACAAGAATAATCAGGAGACACATTAATTGATAAAAGATTTTTCCCTCAAAACCAGTGTTACAAAAAAAAAACAGTGTTACAATAATTTTGTAAACGGCAATTTAAGAGCCTGGTAAATGATCTAAATTTTTAAAAAAGAAAGGTAAAATACAAATAGTGAAAGAGTAGAAGAGTTTTCATTTATTATATATTAAGGTCAATAATTATAAACAATTTGGTGAAATAAAATCATGCACATACATCTGATTCATTATCTACATGATCCAATGGACAAATATAATCCTGGAACATAAAATCTCCCCTAAAGTTATTTAGAATCAAACTATGGAAGCTCATAAATAACACTGAAAATTTCATTATTGTAGTATGTATTTTGGGTCTCACAGAATTAATTTCCTTTTTTCTTGGAAAAATATGCCATTTTTTTCACATGGGTATCAACCTCTCTACCATATGGCCCACCTTCTTTGGGAAAAACTTTCCCAACCTGATTCTAGAGGAAGACTACATGATTCAAACCTAAAGAAACTATGTAATTCCTTATCATTGCCAACAGTGGTTGGTTCAGAATTGGACCAATCCTAAATTAATTAATCACCTTAGGGTGAAACTTAAGAGAGAAAAAATACTAAAACTATGAGTCTTGGACAACTCACAGCAGCCATCTTAGAATTTCAATATTAGTTCTATGTGAGTCTAAGTTATTGAGAGCAGACTCCTGGAGATACCTAGAAAATTGACCATGTTTTTTGAGGAAATGGTTTATTTCTGAATATATAATACTCTATAGTGTCATCTTATAAATTGTGATGCCCTAAGATTGATAAAATAGAACACTGGACTCCAGTCATGCTGTTAAAGTTGGGCTTCAGAAGAAGGCAGTCATAGTTTCAGAAGTTCTAATGAGAACTTTCCACCCAGATGTAATTATCCACATCAGTGGGTGCTACCTGAAGCTCACATGCCTACCTCCTTCTGGGATAACGTTTCTGATCTTTTTCTGCTATGTAACTTAACCATCTGTACCCAGCCTCAGTACAGTTCAAACTTAATATTTAAATATGCCAATATATTGTTGACACATGAATGAAAGTATAACTGAGGATACTTCCTTGTCACACCAAAAGTGTACTGAATCCAACTGGACTATATCATTCATTGGATTTGTTTTTGGCCCCTTGCCAGCAAAATATTCCTCACTGCTAACAAAATTTTTATTAGTAATATATTGTAAGTGGCTGACCCTATATATGGGATTAGCTTAGTATTGTTAGGAAGTAGAGCAGGGAGGAACCTGACAATCCTTTTTATACAGCTGCAAAGTAAACAATTGAACTCTCGTTGTATCTTGGAGCTCAGACTATGTATAGTCTGAGGCTGTGATATTAGAGAGCATGTCTGGGAAAAAAATAGGATCTTGGCATATGTTGGCTACTTCTTGCTGCCTTCAGTAATTTTGAACTAGGAAAAGCTGCATTTAATTTTAAACTAGCTAAGACAAGCCCCTGTTTGCCCGTAGTCAGAATAGGCTAAGAGAGCTGCAATCTCTGACAATTTCTCTGTCACATTCACGTAAAGATGCTGCTGTCATGCACTTGTTGGCAAGGAGTAGTTGAGTGGTACAATTCTACCCCAACCAGTTGGTTTCAACTGCTACATGGCTGAGACCATTACAGTGAATCTTAAGGTAAACGTTGAAAGGTAAGCCAGCTACCAGATAACAAATATCCTGATTTGGATTGAAAATCATTGTGGTAACTGAACAAAATCTCTGGCTTTATTACCTACCTTGGAAGTGACTAGGCACAATCTAAGTTTTCAAAGGTATATTCAAAGAACCCCAAAGCCTGACCCAATAAGGATTGAATGTTGGTTACTTTAACTTTCAGCCATATGGCACTTGGATGCATGGGAGATGTCTCCATACTACCCCAAGTGTCTGTGTTTGGAACTAGATGTAGAAATGCAGGAAATTTGGGACTACCTCCCTCTGGAAAGGAATGAGTATATTTGCTCTAAGTATGGACATTTTTAAAACATTAGAGAAAGCACATATGGAAAATAGGAAACCAAAATTATAGATTGTGGCAGTCAGATGCTGATTTTAGATGTTCAGCATTCATTCCACACTCTTTTCACACTCACACCTTGATTTTGCTTGGGGAGCCACTTCCAAATCAAACAGCCCTATGTTGTAGAGCTGCTCATTCTACTGACACTAGTGGTGAGGGCACTGGCTCAGGGCTGGGTTAATCTGCATAGTCCTCCTAGCCATTTATAATTCAGGATCCACTCCTACTGTTTTCATATTTACAAATTCCTAAAACTGAAATCTTCAGTATGTGAAATGAAACAGAATTTGTATAATTACTTTTGCCCTTAAA
>PVKH010010365.1:0-18290 GCA_004027955.1 Chaetophractus vellerosus | reverse complement strand
GAGACCAGGGTTTGGTTTGTAGTTAAATGGGTTGGTGGTTTATCACTCTCCTCTTTTCATTCCTAATTTTTGCTAGCAATGGGTCACCTAACCTTCATGTCGTGTGTCCCGTTGTACTGGTGAAAGCTGCCATTTCTTAGCATTGCTTCCCTTGTCTGAGGCTTTGCTTCAGTCCTTTTCCCAGAGCAGCATGGTACCCTGTAAGCCCCAGTGTAACAAGTGCATTTCTGAAAAACGGTGCCTTGCACATGGATTCTTCCTGAAAAGTGTGTGATCTCCCAGGGGAACTGAGAATTGCCCGCTCCCTGCATTTTTAGGTGGACTTCTGGATTTTTCAACCACTTGTAGTAGTTCAGCGTGTGGTGGCATCCACATAACAGACCCTACCACAGAGGGGAGCAGACAGCTGTGGATGTGATGTGATCATAAGGAAACTCAGTCACAGGAAGGGAAGAGATTTAAAGATACTTGTCTCGGTTCATTGAAAGGGGTGTACGATGGCTGAACGGGGACTACAGCAGCAACCTCTGACTCTTGATTCTATTTTTCCTTTGCCCTAATTGGGCATTGCCTGTAGCAGGACAAGATCCAGCTCTCAATACAAAGCCAATACTGAGTTTTAAACTCTAGCGCTGTGACTTCAGGGAATTTTGCTGAATAGGTGAAAGTTTTTTTGGTTACCAGATGGTCCTGAAATAAATTCTTCTTGAATCTCAACTAGTTATGAATTTATACCTCATAATGGTTCTGAGTTTGCTCAGGGCTCAAAGGTAAGGGGTTTCCCCAGGTTGGAGCCAGGCTGGTGGTTCAGGCTCTAGCAGAAGCCTGCTCGTGGCTCTGCAATTTTCTAAATGCTGCCTTGTTGTTCCCTATTTCTTCATCTGTAGTTTATTTCTCCCATATGTGCCATGTGGGGAAATAACCTGAAGAAGTTTCTAATGAAATATATTGAGTAATAGGCCTCAATGTGCTTACAGGGCTTTAGGAAGTATTTCTCAAGGAATTCGAGATCTTCTACTGAAAAACTATTTAAAAGGAGAATAGTCTTATTTTGTCTCATTTTCCTTATTTAGAAATGAACATGATCTTTATTTAACATTCATCTTTCATATACGAGATGTCAGACAACTAAACAGATCAAAGTAGGGAGAGATCTTTCAAATTATTTTCCCTTTCTTATTCACCAAGGCAAGGAAATAAGAAAATATAAACACCCTCAATACTTTGTTTCTTGAGTAACAGGACTAAGACTATTTATTAAATACAATGATATGTCCATTTAAGCTACACGACAGAAACTAAAAAGAACGATGTCTCACATATATTCCTGGTTAATTTTGGAAGATACGTTTCCTTCGACCCCATGGGGCATTTATATAAGGAGAAGGCAGAAATAATCGATGCCATTCTGCCCTCTCTCGCTTCTCTCACGCAGTGTCGGGATTTCTGCATCGCTTCCTAAACTGGAGGAGAGGGGATCAGTAAAGCAGGGTGAAGACCCACCTTGGGTAAGATAAATTTTTGAAACTGTACCGTGATTGGGCGAGTACCACATCTGCCACCGGAGTCCTCCTTAAGAGGCACACATTGGGGCAAGGCTCTGCTTTTAGGGGCTCTTGGTGCTCTGGAGACAGGTGCACGAAGCTGCAGAGCTGGGGTGCAAGGAGAGGGTGGGGGAGGTGACACAGTCACCTATGTATGAAAGCTCAAATGTGTCTAATTTCATTTATAGCTTCCCACCATCAAGAAGCTATTTTTACCAACTGCAATGGGCATAAACTATTTTGGTAGGAAAAAGAAATAAGCCTTAGGAGTGAAACAAAATGATGTCAACAAGCTATGTCCAACACAGAAAAGCCATAGACTCTCTTTCTGCACAGTTGTTTGAGGCTATTTATTGACTTGCTAGGATATCTTTGTCTTGTCCTTCCCAGACAAGAAGTCATTCAGACACAAACACATGATATGTTTGTGGAGCAGGTCATCAGCCATCACCAGCTCAGAAATGGCACAATGTGTGCCCTCTCAAATTCTGGGGTGATGGTGAATTAATATTTATATTGTCATGGAAAATGGTTCATGAACACGTGTGGTGTTTTTATACTTACGCAGAAATACTGGGTTTAGAAAACTAATCTGACCTAACACAAAAAGACTTCAATGAATTTGCACGTAAGGCTATTATTTGCTAAAATCAAATATCCATCCTGATTGTTTTCTATCTGTATGGAAGTGTGGAATAACATTGTAAATCTCTAGGCTTATGCTGACTGTTGGCACGATGCTGGCCAATATGTAACTTCCATTTTACAGTGAGATATGTTGCCAGTGCCTTTGAAGCATCTGACCTTGTGCTTCTCCTCATACCCGTTTCCCAAAATAAGGGTGTGGATACCTACAAACCACAGTCCCCAGGTCCTTGGTCCATCAACCCTAGATGATGCTTTTCAAGACCTGGAAACACCCATTCATGCTAAGGTTGAAATACCCTAGGCTTAGGGCATGTCTCTTATTTATGCTACTGAGCCTGGAAAGTGTATTAGGAAATATCTTCTGATGATTACAGATGGAGAAAGTGTATTTTTAAAAATGCCAATGAATAAAGAAAAGTTGGGAAGCAACCAATCATGTTGAAGCGACAAGATGGAGCAAAAGTTTGAAGCCATAAGGGAAAAGGTCAGCCTGGTCAATGGGTCAATTATTTCTAGAATCCAAATGGGAGGATTTCACTGATGCAAGAAATAGCTCACTTGATAAAACGAAGGAGCTCACATTATAGTTTTAGTCAATATTAAGTAACAACAAGTAAATTCCCAGAACAGCTGTGTCACATAAACCCTGAGTTTCTTTCTTTCCTGGATGCTATTAGATAAAAGGGCATCCCATTTACTATGCAGTAGGAGGCGATTTGGTGTCCTCAGTCAGAAGCTTGCATTTTATCTCATTAAAGGGACTTAGAATGAAACAAGTAGCGAAGACATTGTTACTGCCTCTTGTTTTGGCAAAAGTGGAAAAGACTGTAAGATATGTCTTGTTAACTCAAGGACTGAGTTTCCTAGCTATATTCTTAATCAGGAGAAAGGTGTAACAGTCAATAAATCCAATCCAAGGGCTTTGTTAAACTTAAAATAAAAGATGGACAAGTACAAAATAAAATTTTATTTACCCAATTCTGTTTTCACACATACAAACTTCCAGTATAAAAATATGTCCGGACGCTCATGCATATTTTTCACTTTCAAACAACAAATCCAAACTTACTGGCCTTTTTGTTAAAAATAATGGAAATTTATCTGAGCAAGCAAATGGTCCCAATTCAAACCACTGTTGTTGAATCCCCTTTAATACTTGTTATCTTATGGCTAATTATAGGGATACTGCCATAAAGAAATATGTATTTAAGAAATATGAAAGTATAGTTTTTGGCAGTTGGGATACCCAATTTTAATTTGTGCCCTGGGCATCCTTAAGGAAAATATCTTGTTTAAGATCCCGGCTCTATTGACATTAAATAAAAGCCAAGAAGGGAAATGTTTCTGCCAGTATGTATCTCTGATCATGCTTCAGACATAGAAAACCTTGTATGACATTTTGCTTTCAAAGTCGCTGCTCCATCAGCCTCTGTAGGGTAGGAATTGGGGTTGCTGAACATCTTGGAAATACTTTGCTGTCAGTTCAGCAGTATGCTGATGGTTTATGATATTGAAGAAGCAAAGAAAGAGATGTTAGACTCATGTTCTTATGGCCACACTGGAACTAGATGTAGTGAATTAGTTTATTCTGTGGGCAGTGCAACTCAATTTAAAAGCAGGCCATGTGTATGGTGCCAGAATGTGGTGGTGTTGACTGGCTGAGATCAACTGCATATCAGCCTACTGTATACAGGTGCATTCTTGTGCTCCAGGCATGGAAGGGTGAGGAGAAGCCCACTTCAGGACTGTTCTCAGCACAGCTGATTAGCAGCACAGCTGCCTTTGGAATGCAATGCCATGAGTTGCTTCCTTGTGCTCTTGGTGCAGAAAGGTTTGCCTTTGGGAAAGATGAAAAGCGTTGTGGACATCATCTTCCAAAAGCTGTACCTTGTTTTAGGTAGTCCATTGACAGTCCAGTGAGCTAAAACCATTACTGCTAAACTGGTTTCATTATACTGTCCCCAGAGTTATTTTGTTCAAAACCCCAAGTTTAAGTGAGGAGTCATCTGTCCACATGATGGATGTAGATAAACTTTTTTTTTTAGTTCTGAAAATGGATTTCCTCTGATGTTTGTGCAGCAGCTCCTTCAACTTGTCCTTGAAAAAGCTGGTCGTGAGGGTGTAGAGGATTGGGTTCAAGGCACTGTTTACTGGAAGGAAAAAAATTACGATCCAGGAAGTGATTGTGCCTGGAGAAGGAAATGAAGTATGAAAAAAAATTGAGTTGAGATTTGAAATAGACACAAACTATGCATAACATATTGCAGGTCACGCAATATGAGAGGGCAACGTAATTCACATAAATTTTCTCCTGCCTTATTGAAACTCTCTATGTGACTAGAGCACAGGAACTGTGAATTCAAGGTCCTACCATTTAATTTCTTTGAATTTCATGGGTTGTGAGCTCAAGCGAGAGGAAATATGTGAACGCATTTTTGTAAATTATAAATTGCTATAAAATATATTTTCCTGTTTTTATTGCCTTTCTTTATAGAAAAATAGGAAAATAAGTCTTAATTGATAGAATAGGGTTCAGTTAACTTCTTATCCAAGAGTCAAATCTGACCTTGGTCCTCACTATACCCAGGCCTAGGCCATATTGTCTGAGCCCCGAGGTTGCTCCAATTATCCTTTCTGGAACAGGGTCCTAAGATTTGAAGAGCAAAGAACACCTCCCCACAACCTAATGAATTCTTTTTGTGTGAACCTTTACAGAGATGCCATGCAAAGTTCTTTGGGAGGAGAAATTTGGGAAGACAGTGTCCTTTCTGGGTGTATCATTTGCTTGGTTAGAATGAAATGCATTTTCTGTGGGAATCACAGCCTGCCCCTAAAATCAGACACTTCTTAGCTATTGACTGTGGGCAAATCCCTTAACCTGCCTGGACCACACCTGCTTATCTGATAACTTACCTGACTGAAGCCAGGGTGTTCTGCTGACCTCCCTTTGCAGCACTGTCTGCTATTCTCAAATCAGTGCATCAACATTTTAAAGAACTTCCAGCTCAAGTGAAGAGAGGATACGAAGACCGAGATACTTTCTCACTATTCTTCGTTGTCACCTCCTATAATATTCTTTTTTTTTTAAGATTTATTTTTTATTTATTTATATATCCCCCCCTTGCTGCATGTTCTTGCTGTGTTCATTTTTGCTTTTGCATTCTTCTGTGTCTGCTTGTCTCCCCCTGCTGCGGCATCCCGCCGAGTCAGCTCACTGCGCGGGGGCTTGCCTTGCCCGCGGCGGCTTGCCTGGCCCACGGCGGCTTGCCTTCTCGAGGCGGCCTGTCTTCTCGAGGAGACCCCAGGAACTGAACCCGGGGCCTCCCATGTGGTAAACCAGGGGTCTACCAATTGAGCCACAGCTGGTTCCCCCTATAATATTCTTTTTTTTAAAAAAAAGATTTTATTTTTATTTATTTATTTATTTTTTATTTATTACATATCCCTCCCCCCCTTTCTGCTTGCTCTTTGCTGTGTGTCCATTCTTCTTGCTGTGTGTCTGCTTCTTGTCTCCCCCCGTCTTTGCGGCGATGTGCCGAGTCGGCCCTCCGCAGCGGCGGTTTGCTCCATTCGAGGGTGGCTCCATTCCGTTTTCATGGGCGGCTCCGCTCCATGTTTTGCAGGCAGCAGTCCTCCATGTTTTTTGCGGGCTGCTCCACTTTTCACGGGTGACTTTGCCATGCCCGTGGGGGCTCCGCCCTGCGTGTGGCGGCTTTTTGCCTTGCCCACAGCGGCTCTGCTCCGCCCACGGCAGTTTGCCTTTCTCAAGGCCGTCTGCCCGCTCGGAGAGGTCCCCGGGAACCGAACCCGGGGCCTCCCATGTGGTACCCCAGCGCGCTCTTTATCCACTGAGCTATCTAGCCGGGCCCCTATAATATTCTTATCCTTTAAATTCTATCATTTGTTTTTCTGTTGCCACTGCTTTGTTCTTTAGTCTTTCTTTCTCTCTGTTCTCTCCCCTTTCTTCCTTGCTGTTTTTCTTTTCTGTTTCTTCTCTGATTGCTGCTCTGACCTCTTCCCCATCTCTGTCCTCTTGTTTTCTCTCTCTTTTTCAAATTTGCCTTACTCTTTTCCCACCCCATCTTATCTCTCTTCTCCTTGTTTTTTTTTTTATCAGAAAGAATATGGGAAGAAAATTTTCTATATTTTAGTATATCTTATATTTATTAAATAAAATTTTGTTACTTGACCTTAATTTAAAAAAAAGATCTGGAACAACAAACTAAATCCAAACCAAGCTGAAGAAATAGTAAAGATCAGAGCAGAAATAAATGAAATAGAGAACAAAAAACAATAGAGAGAGTCAACCGAACCAAAAGTTGGTTCTTTGAGAAGATCAACAAAATCAACAAACCCTTAGCTAGACTGGCAAAGAATAAAAGAGAGAAGACACAAATAAATAAAATCAGAACTGAGAGGGGGGACATTACCACTGACCCTACAGAAATAAAAGAGATCATAAGAGGATACTAAGAACAACTGTATGCCAAAAAACTAGACAATATAGAGGAGATGGACAAATTCCTAGAAACATGCAAACTGCCTACACTGACCCTAAGAGAAATAGCAGACCTTAACAAGATAATCACAAGTGAAGAGATTAAAACAGTCATCAAAAACCTCCCAAAGATGGAAAGCCCAGGACCAGATGGCTTCACAGGTGAATGCTATCAAGCATTCAAAGATGATCTAATACCAATTTGCTCAAGCTCTTCCAAAAAATTGAACAGGAAGGAATGCTGCCAAACTCATTCTATGAAGCCATCACCCTAATACCAAAACCAAATAAAGATAAAATGAAAAAAAGAAAATTACAGACCAATATCTCTAATGAATATAGATGCAAAAATCCTTAACAAAATACCTACAAACTGGATCCAAAAGCACGTTAAAAGAATTATACACCATGATCAAGTGGGTTTTATCCCAGGTATGCAAGGGTTTTTCCACTGGGCTATCGAGCCGGCCCCCTGCAAGGGTTTTTCAACACAAGAAAATCAATTAGTGTAATGAGCCACATTGATAAATTTAAGAAGAAAAATCACATGATCCTCTCAATTGATGCAGAAAAGGCATCTGACAAAATACAGCGCCCTTTCTTGATAAAAACACTACGAAAGATAGGAATAGAAGGACATTTTCTCAATATGGTAAAGTGCATATATGAAAAGCCTACAGCTAGCATTGAACTCAATGGTGAAAGACTGAAAATTTTCCTGATGAGATCAGAAACAAGACAAGGATGTCCACTGTCACTATTGTTATTCAATATTGTGCTAGTAGTTCTAAGTAGAGCAATTAGGCTAAAGAAATAAAAGGCACCCAAATAGGAAAGGAAGAAGTAAATCCTCACTATTTGCTGATGATATGATCCTATATTTAGAAAATCCTGAAAAATCCACAACAAAGCTACTAGAATAATGGGTGAGTTCAGCAAAGTGGCAGGATACAAGAGTAATATACAAAAAATCAATAGCATTTCTATACACTACTGATATGCAATCTGAGGGGGAAATTAGGAAAAAAATTCCATTTATAATAGTGACTAAAAGAATCAAATATTTAGGAATAAACTTAACCAAAGACATAAAGGACCTGTATTCAGAAAACTACAAAACATTGCTAAAAGAAACCAAAGAAGAGTTAAATAAATGGAAGGACATTCCATGTTCATGGATTGGAAGACTAGATATCATTAAGATGTCAGTTCTTCCCAAACTAATTTACAGATTCAAGGCAATCCCAATAAAAATCCCAACAGTCTTTTTTACAGAAATGGAAAAGCTATTAATAAAATTTATTTGGAAGGGTAAGGGACCCCAATAACTAAAAATGTCTTAAAAAAGAAAAATGAAGTTGAAGGGCTCTCACTTCCTGACTTTAAAGAATATTGCTTAGCTACAGTGGTAAAAACAGCATGGTACTAGCATAAAGACAGATAGATTGACCAATAGAACTGAACTGAGAACTCAGAAATAGAGCATCACATCTCCAGTCAGGTGATTTTTGACAAGCCTGTCTATTCAACAAATGGTGCTGGAAGAACTGGATAGCCACATCCAAAAGAAAGAATGAGGATGCATATCTCACACCTTATACAAAAATTAACTCAAAATAGATCAAGGACCTAAATATAAAGGTGACAACCATAAAACTCCTAGCAGAAAATGTAGGAAAACATCTTCAAGATCTTGTGGTAGGCAATGTTTCTTAAACCTTACACTCAAAACACGAGCAACAAAAGAAAAAATAGATAAATGGGACCTCCTCAAAAATAAACACTTTTGCACCTCAAAGGACTTTGTCAAAAGGGTGAAAAGGCAGCCAACTCAATGGCAATCACATATCCTGTGAGAGTTTAATATCCATGATATATAAAAAGATCATACAACTCAATAATAAAAAAAACAAACTACCTGATTAAAAAATGGGCAAAAGACTTGAAAAGACAATTGCCCAAAGAAGAAATACAAATGGTGAAGAAACACATGAAAAAAAAATGTTCAACATAGTGATTAGGGAAATGCAAATCAAAACTACAATGAGATGTCATTTCACACCTATTAGACAAGCTACTATTAAAAAGTCAGAAAACTATAAATGTCAGAGAGGATGTGGAGAGACAGGAACGCTTATTCACTGTTGGTGGGAATGTAGAATGGAACAGCCACTGTGGAGGACTGTTTGGCAGTACCTGAGGAAGTTGAATATAGACTTGCCATGTGACCTGGCAATACCATTGCTAGGTATATATGCAGAAGAACTGAGAGTAGAGTCATGAATAGACATCTTCACATTGATGTTCACAGCAGCATTATTCACAATAGCCAAAAGTTAGAAACAACCCAGGTGTCCATCAACTGATGAATGGATAAACAAATTGTGGTGTATACACAGGATGGAATAGTATGCAGCGGTAAGAAGAAATGACATTGTGAAGCATATGACAACATTGATGAACCTGGAGGACATTATGTGAAGTGAAGCAAGCTAGACACAAAAGGACAAATACTGTTTAATTGCACTATTATGAACTAAACATATTTTGTAAACTCATGGAATTAATAATTAGAATATAGGTCACCAGAAAATAGAATGAAGGTAGAGAATGGAAAGCTGATGGTAAATAGGTGCAGAATTATTTAAAAGGTTGTTTGTAAATCTTTGGAAATGAATAGAAATGTTGAGAGCACATCATACTGTTTGCTACTAGCAGAGCTATTATATGGGTATGACAGTGGTTGAAAGGGAAAGCCTAAGGATATTCATATTACTAGAAGGAAAGCTAGAAAATGTAACATGGGACTGTATAACATAGTGAAATACGAATATGGGTGATATTGCATATATGACTGTTTTTACAATATATATATATATATATATATATATACAAATAAACTAGAGAGAAGGAAACAGAATAACAGCTATGTAGGGTAGGGGGAAGCATATAGAGACTGAGAGGTGATAAGTTTTGTTTGTTTGGTTGGTTTTTGTTTTTTAGTATTATTATTATTACTGGAATAATGAAAATGCTCTAAAATGATTGAAGTGATGAAAGCACAACTATGTGGTTATACCAAATGCCATTGACTGTACACTTTGGATGGATTTATGCTTTATTAATATGTGTCAATAAATTTGATTTGTTAAAAAACAAGTTCTGAACAGTTAATAACTGAAGAAAAACTTGAAATAAGTTGCTTTTTGTCTGTTGTGGCCTCAAAGGAAGTTGTGACCAGTAATCCCACCCCAATCTGACAGAAACCCAATACCTGGTCTCCTCTGCTTTCTGTTAGGCAAAGATAATTAGGCTGTTTAAAAGTTCCACACAATTCCATCGTCTTGGGCCAACTCACTAATTTTAGATTAGCAGCTGAGTTCTGAGACTGGGGGGCTAAAGCTGGCTTATCTCTTGGCTGCCCCTGGGTGGTATCAGTGACAGGCTGTGACCAAGCAGTGCCCAGGGCTTTCAGAGGGCAAGGAAGAAAGGGCTTGTTCAAATGGTACAGAGACTCCCTTCCAAGTCCACTGAGGGGTCCAAGACAAACCCAAAGTACTGAACATTGGCCCCATAGTGTTGTAAGAAGACTTTTTTTTCCCATTCCTGTTCCCACAATTGAAGGTATTTATTAGGCTTCTCATCCCCTGAAATGTCTTAGACCCTCTAAGGACACTGATTACTCCTGCTGTTCCCAGATCCTGTTGATCCCAAGACATCTCTTTGGATCTAAATCAGAGAGGAAAAGCCTCCCAGCATCAACAGAATCAGAACAGTAACACCAGAAGGCACTGAGGGACCGTCTGGGAATGATCTCAGTGAGGTGACATGACTTCCCTAAATTCCCTTGACTGCTGGGTGGCAGCCTCAGAAAGGAGGCCAGGTCTCCTGCCTCCTCACGGCCCCCTTCCACCCCGCCAGCCTGCCTCCCCCATGTCCCAGAGATGCAAAGGACACAGAAGAGCGTGGAGAGACAGACTGCACCCACTTCATTGCTCTTGAAAAGGCATTTATTAAATAACCACTGTATGAAAAGCCCTGTGAGGAGGATGGCCCATTGATGGGCCCTTGTTATTGATGACTAGCCTTATGAGTCTTTGCTCTTGAAATCGAAACAGCCTAGTGTTATGGGGTGCCTAAGAGTTGCCTCTTGAGAACCTCCTTGATGCTCAAATGTGGCCTCTTTCTAAGCCAAACTCAGCATATGAATGCATTACCTTCCTCCCAGCGTTGGACATGACTCCTGGGGATGAGCCTCCCTGGCAATGAGGGATTATTAACAAATGCCAACGGGCAGTACAACTGGAAAAAGACTTTGAATAAAAGGGGGAAATGGTAAAGACAAATGAGTTCATAGGGCTAAGAGACTTCAAAGTGAGTTGGAGGTCAACCCAGAGGTAACACTTATGCAGATCCCAATAGGACCTCCTAGGCTTCCAATATGGATATCACCCCAAACAGAGGGCCTCCTGAGGGTTTTGGAGACATCCAGGTCCTATATCAGGGCAGATAGCCCCAGAGTTTGGTGCCTTACCAGTGGGCCCTAATTTGGAATCCTTGCTCCTGAGAGTAACAAGAGTGTGGCTGAAATATGTCTTCACTGCACATGGTCCATTTGTCTCTTCTACTCAAACCTATATGTGATGCCAGAGTTTTAGGTGTACTTCCAGAGACCAGAGACTACCGGCTGTCCATGTGCCAGCTGGGTCCAGAGGTTCGGTGGACCTGCAACTCCTACTCTACAACTTAATGGGCTCACCCAAGATACCTAGTGGGGAGATGATGATGGACGACGGCTATCCCGGGGAATGGAGAGAGCCTGCAGCTGCAGGCAGGATAATCTTTCCATCGTGTCCATGGGATATAAGCCCCCTCTCACTTGGTGGTGGAGGGGACATCACCATCCTAGACTTCTCGGCATTGGGGGAAGAGCTATGGATTAGAGTGGACTTGTTGGTGTCCTGTTATAGACTTGTGATTCACACAATGGAAGAAATTACAAAATTATGTGGCACCAGGGGCCACTGGATGCTTTGGGGGCAGGGAGAGGGAAGGGCAGTTGTAATACGGGGGCTTTTTTGGGACTTGGGAATTGTCCTTGGTGATGTTGCAATGGAGGATACAGGCCATTTTATATCATCATGCATCATGCAGAACTGTGTGGGAGAGAGGGTGGTCTACAGTCTGAACTGTGGTCCATGCTTGGTGGCAAAGCCCCAAAATGTGTATATCTATTGCAGGTGAGGTGCCACACTGATGAAGGATGTATATGTGGGAGGCTGTGGGAGGTGTGGGAGGTGGGGCATATGGGTACCCCTAAAATTTCTGTGTAACATTTATGTAATCAATGTATCCTAAAAAATTTTTTTTTGATTAAAAATTTTAAAAAAAAGAAAAGCCCTGTGGAAAATGCAAATATGAATAAAACATGGCCTCCAGCCTCCTGCAGGGAGCAATGGATACAGTAAAAAATAATACTGATTTGAGACAGTTAAAATGAGGCCAATAAGTGAGGCTCAGACAAAATAGGATGGACATTTAAGTCACTGGGTTAGATGAATGGAGAAGAGATCTGGAATGACTCCATGGAGGAGGTAGTATTTCAGTTGAGCCTTGAAGGACAAGAAGAGGGGTCTAGAGATTGTCGCCTAGTAATTCCAAGGGACCTGGATCACAGGCTACCTGAGGGCGGGGTGGGAGGTAAGAAATATTTTTATGCTAATCCCAGCATTTGGACTTTATTCCATGAGCAATGGGAGCCAATGGGCATTCTAGTCCTGTTCACTTTGATGTAATTGGGATGTCCAGGAACTCTCACCACCCAGCAAAAGCTCCCATGTATTTAGCCCTGATCTCTCTTCTGATTTTCACTCCCACATCTGCAGTGGCTCAAGGCACATCTGCCTGTTGTGAAGACCAAGTTGACAGGTTAAGGGGCTGCAGTAGACGGTGAGTGTTGCCGTGCAGCAAGCATTCGACGAGCTACCCCATGCAATAGGCTGAAACTGTGAGTTGGACATGATCCCAAACTCTTTCACTTAGCGTTGGGCTAAGCCCTGGGTGGCCCTAGAGGGCTGGGATCTCTAGATCCCAGAAAGAGCATCTGTAAAGTGCTCAGTAATGAATAATTGTCTGCTGTGGTTGTAGTTGGGGTGTGGCACTTTCATGCAACATCTTGTCCTCCATAGAGTCGGGTGAGAAAACCACTGAGCTAAGTCAAGGAAACCAACCAGTGGTTCTAAATCAGAGATGTGTGCCCCAGAGACAGGCCAGATACAGGCCTGAGCCCCTAGACAGCCACATCCAGAGGTCCGGGGTAGAACCTGGATACGCGTATTTGGATTCTTTATGTGCACTCCTGGTCTAGCTCTGGTAGGTGCCAGACATTCAGGTATAGTTTCTCTCTCTAGCTCCTGGTTTTTATTATCCCTGGCTGGATTGCACCAATTTCTATCTCAGAATGCCAATTAAAAGCTACGAGAGGAAAGAATCTCTCTTCATGTTGCAGCTGTAGGCATGCATGGAGAATTTACTATGTGCAAGACGCGGCCGGAGGAGCTGCGGAATAGCTGCCCCTCCTCTTTCTGGCCTAGCACACAAAGGGCACACGAAGGCACCATGTACTTGTGAATAACAGCAGGCACTGACCTGGAATTTCCACCTGGAAGAGGGCAAGAGTTTTCACAACAAACACAGGAATCCAGCAGATGGCATCAGAGAACACTATAAAGAAGAAGCGATTTGCCACAGCCACCTCTCTTCCAATGTGAGTGCTGACCTCCGAGGTCTGCAAGGCCGTTTTTTGAATGGAACAGAACATAGTAATATAGGAAAACACAATGATGAGAAAGGCCAGCAAGTTCACACCTGTTGGGAAAAGCACACTTCTTAACCTCTCAGTTGTATCAGTCGACAGTAAAAACAGTGTGGTACTTAGATGTTACATATGGTGCCCATTATAATGACGTTGCCCAGAAGCATTTTTTTGGTAAGCCCAGGGGAATTCAGCTAAAACCCTGAGTTCAAGGCTATAAGCTGGAACAAGCTAAAGGACTTGGGTTTGTTACATCAGAAAAGAGATTTCAAATATATGTCCTTTATGAAGAATTGCAGACCTCTGGAATTCAGATCTAGAGATCTCATGAGGTAAGCTCCAGCTTTTTTAAAGCATGAAAAAAAGCTGTTCTTGTTTGTAGCTCTGTGCAATTTCAAACTTTAAGGGATTACTGTAATCAAATGCACATCTTAAAAGGTAAACACAGTTTCATTCACTTATCTGGAATCGAGCAGAACAAAATTGCCTCAGAAACATCATTTGTCATGTTTTTGGTCTTAAAGCAATACATAGATCAAAAATACCTTTTTTGTTTATTTTTCTTCAGTTTGCTTAGAGTAATTTAAGCTAGTATTAAGTCATCTTACAATCATTTGAGAGAAAGAAGAAATTTTTAAAAAGTTAAAAATTTAACTATATGAATCATTCCTTTAGATAAACATGCCCAGAAAATTTTCACTTAACACCACTGTCTGCGGAAACGCTGACTCCTTAAGCACTAAGTTTGCTTTTTTCTTACTGTCATAAAAATCCTAAGAGTGATTATCTTATTTTTCAGTGTGAACATAAAATTTGGATGTATTTTCAAAGTTGCTTAAAAACTGTTCATTAGAACCTAGACTGTATGTCAGACTAGTGAAATCTAGGGGAAAGGACTTTAAATCCAAGGTGTTTGGTTATTTTGATCAAAACCACTTCATATTCCATGAATTCTCACTAGAAAGCCATACAATAGAAGTTTATAAATTGGTTTGTCTTTGGCTTCCTGTCAGAAACGTTAATTAAGGATAAAATAAAATGACTCTGGTGGAAGATGCTCCTCTGGCCCAAATTCTGAAAGCAGCCTTATAGGAGGGATCCAAGTGTCTATTCTGAATGCACCGTGGTGACGTGTTAGCAACGGGGGAAGCTGGGACACCCAGAGACTCCGCACTCCTCTTACGACTTGGCTGTCAATTGGAAACCATTCTAAAACTATAAAAAATATTTGAAAGAGAATGTACCCTTTCTTCAAACAGAAAAATGTGTACTTTATCTAAAGCTCTACGGCTCCTCTGCCATGAACACCGCGTGTGTTACTGTGTCTTCCTCTGCTAGAAATATATCATGACCGCTTGCTCGGTCCCTGCTCCCTGAAAGGGAGATGGAGCCACACCCAACTCCAGCCCACGGATGGGACCGTTGTCGGCGCAGTGCCTCTGCACCCAGGCTTCCTTTCCCTGCAGTGCAGCCCCCTCCCTGCCCAGCTCGGCCATCCTCTGGGCCGGGCGCCTTCGCTGGTCCTCAGGCCCGGGGAGCCTGGCACCCCCTGCCCTCCTCTGTCGTGGCCATGAGCAGCCTGTACGGCAGCACCCGCGTACTTCTCAGAAGCCTCCTCCCTGGCCTGCGAGGTCTGTGAGGGCCGGATCTGTCGTGCTGGCCTAGACGAGGTGCTTAGGAAACAAGGGGTCCGAGTGTGTGTGTGTGTGTGTGGGGGGAGGCTCTGCTAAGAACACCTAAGGTAGGAGCAAGCAGGGCAGCGAGCGGCCTACAACCCCTGGGAGTGACAGGACTCGGTGGTAGGAGAGGAGGAAGCTCGGGGCTCGGGGCGCCTGCGATGGGCCTGAGGTGACTGGTCGTCGGGGTGACTGGAGGTTTCCAGGCAGGGACGTCGGGGAACTCGGGAGATGGTGTGGTGGAAGTGAACAGATAAACTGGAGAGGCCTAACGTTCAGGGTTGAGGGAGAAAGGCTTTAAACGAAGGTGATGCTGGCAGGGAGAGACTGGAAGAAACAGAAGACAGAAGGCATATTTTGATTTAGAAACAAAGGACAATCGAGCTTGTTGGATGAGGGGAAACTGAAAAAGGGGAGTCAAATGACAACATAGCCCCACTTAAAATAGGACGTGGGAATGGTTTTAATTTTAAGCAGGAGAAATACATATTAGACAATAGGGAAAAGGGTTGTTTTTTTAGGTGTAAAGAGGTAAACTTGTCATACATTTTTAATAGAGAATGTAGCCTTCCTTTCTAAAACTTAGGGACAATTGGGAAAACTGGAAAGAATTTTATGAAGTATCCTTACGTTGCTGGCTTTATGGATGCGTTTAACAAAGGCAATAAAACTTCCTGGTATTTCCATTCGATAATCTCCTATGAGAGAGTTTCCGGAATTTTATTATTATTTAACTCATAACTAGATTGTAAAAAAAATAGGAGTTCAAATAACTCGATAGGTAACAAGACTAGGTACTAATCTAGCATTCCTTCAGCTCACGGTCACTATGGATGGACATGAAATTGAAGGATCTTACAGGTAATAAAAAGATCATCCAGAGATCCTGAGAGTCTGCTTTTGTTTTCCATACTAAATCTCTATAACAAAAAGTCTAATAAAAACGCCTATAAATATGTAGCAAGAGCTTTCCTTTAAAAAGGACACTGTCTGGTCTATGTTAGTTTACTTTCTGAAATGAACAATTTCACCTTTGCTGAAATTTTTGCTATTTCTATGAAAAATATGTTTGTACAAGAAATGAAAAATAGAATTTACCTAGGAAAATCCCAAGAGAATACCCTTTGCTTCCAATATCTTCTGCTTGGTCATAATAAAGTGGGAAGCATACTCCATTTTTTCCATAAAAGTTTCCAAAATACTCCTCATTCCAAAATGGAATTACAGCGATTAAAAATCCTGCGATCCAGATGCAAATGAGGATGACCGACGTCTGCCGTTTCCCAGGACGAATGTTCCTGAAGGGGAAGACGATAACCAGGAACTTCTCCAAGGTCAAGTACGTGAGCAGGAGGACGGAGACTTCGGAGGACAACATGGCCAGGGAGCCCATGAGACGGCACTGTAAGCTCTCCATCCACAGCAAGGCGTACTTCTGATATTGCCCTCGGTATTTGATATCAGAAAAGCCAACGAAGAACAAATAAACACCCATCAGGCAGTCTGCACCTAGTAAAGAATCCATACACAGTGCATTGGTATTTCCCAGCATGCCCACTGAGCAGCCAACAGCTTCGCTTTCATCCTCTATTAAATGAACTAATGTCATAAAACACCTCCTACGGTATACCTAGAAGCCACCGGAATGCAAAATCTGTACTATTTCTAAAGTACCACGTGGCTTTGTTTATAGTTTAAGAATAAGGTGGAGGGAGTAATTTTTTTTTGCTATATTTTAAACAGTAAACATATATTAATTGCATATTTACAAAGGGATTCATTTTCTGGCTCTTAGAAGAATGGATGCTATGGTTTTGGGGCTTTACATAAGGCTTAGCAATAACCCACAAAACTTCTTCCCTGATCCATCCATTGACTCATCAGCTCCCCATTTCCAAGGCAAGTTACCCAAGGGGCAGTTATTAGATTACTGCAAGCTCATGCAATTGCAAGCATGTGCAATATAAAACAGAACAGCCGAGAAGAACAGCGTATTCATATGTAGAAATAAAATTGCCTGACCTATATAATTCCTATTAAATGCTGTTTATTGAAGGTCAACTTGTATCTAGCCCAGAGCTGGCAGAAGAGATCCTAAATCTATTTAGTTAGGAAACATACTTACAACAAAGGATTTTGATGGACATAGCGTGAGTTGTATTTTCAGCTTTAATGAAAGATCTCATGCCAATGACAAAAAGATTTCCAAAGCAGGTAATGAAAGCTATAACCCAGACAAATATTCTGAGGATATTGTTAGCCAAGAGGTCCTCAAATGAAGAAATGCCGTCAGTCAAGGGCATACATATTCGGACATGGGGAGCATACGAGCAGTATCGAAAGTTTTTGAAATAACTAAAGTCAAAGGGAAAAAAAGAGTCACCATAGAGCAATGATACAGAAACTCCAGTTGCAATCCTACGAGGGTTGCACCTTCCCTAGATTTGTCTCTTTGTGTTTGTTCAGTAAAAGGTGTGCACTTCTAGAGTTCTTCATTAAGCATTATGTATTCTCGGCAGTCTCCTTCTTTTAAAGATAAGGAACTGAAAGGACGAGATACCCTGGCTTGCCTGAGGTGAGTCGGGAAGATATGAGACTTTCGAGTCTCAGGGGCTCTATTTTTCTTTCCAGTCGCATTGCATTATCTGTAGAGTATTTTAAAATGTTCACTATCATCGTTAAATTGATTTTTAGCAAAACTTTAGGGATGCAGATTTGGGGATGTAGTGAACGTGCTGTAGCTAAAACTAAAAACAACCCTGTCTTGTACTCAGCTTTAATCACTGACGCGTGCTCCCTTCAAATAGCCTCTTTTCCCTGATCCTGGCAGGAAGGGTGGGTCCCTGAGCCTAAAAAATTCCGGCTCCCTGGAGCTGGGAGGAGCAGCAGCCACCTTAAACGAGGATTTCTTACTAGGGTCTGGAGGGACTTAATTTCTAGAGGAAGATGTAGGTTTGGTTTTGGTCAATGCATGTATTATCGGGGTGTGTAGAATCTTGAGTTGGCTCAAACCTGTGTGTTTGGGAGTTTCTCACATTAAACTCATTCTATTTTTATTCATTTCTCTGCTCTTACCTCTCAGCCCAGTCCTTTTTTTTTTTTTTTTTTTT
>PVKH010010364.1:0-18287 GCA_004027955.1 Chaetophractus vellerosus | reverse complement strand
AAAAAAAAACCAACAAGCCTAGAACAAAAACCTAAATATATTCTAAAATGAAGCATAACACTATAATCTAAAAAATATGTGTAACTGGTGGAAAAGTCACCAAGGTCACTGGCAACATACAATATCAGGTATTGAAAAACTGTATTGGACTTTGATTTTCTAAGCAGGCTTTTCCAGTCTTTTCCTGAGTGTTTTCCTTTAAAGTACAAGCAGGCCACATTCATCAAAACCAGATGCTAGTGTCTTTCTGTTCAGTTTCAGTTATCAATATCAAGTTTGAAACACCCAAAAGGTTTTTGTAAAAATTGGACTGTGCCTGTGATCAGCTCCTATTCACCAGTGTTGACACAAGCCAAGGTCCATAAATACTTTCGAAAGGAAAAAAGTCAAGGTCATTCAGATCATGCTTTTCTCCTTAAATTTTTAAGGCAAAAAGTTATTTGTTCATTTAGGAAGGAAATTTCACATACATGTGCAGCACACACACACATTTATACACACACCTACAAACACATTTTTTTTTGCCAAGGTCTGCTAAATATTAGTCCAGGAGAGAAGCCAAACTTCCTGATTCAGTTTCATTTGAAAACTGGCACTGAATGGACCAGTTCTACAAACTTATCAGCTTTGTTGACCACAGCAGGTCCATTTTGTGGAGGTGTGCACTCAGCAATCAAGAGCACATGGGTTGCTACTCTCACAGCTTTGAGTGGACTGGACAGACCAAAAGATACAGCTCCATAGCTAGTACTGATGTTTTGGTAGAAAAGGGGCCATAATATATACTCACATCCCTGAGAGAATAATGAAGTCCTTGAGCTCTTTTGAAGTCCCCTGGGCATCCAAAAATTCTATCCATATACCATTTTCTCCAGCTATAGTTGAATACTTTATGTAAAAGTCTTTCTTTTCCTTTTAGGGAATAATACTAATGGCAATAATACCTTGAAGGCTACATTTATACTAAGTGTGTTCTAAACACTATCAGGAATTCTAAACTTAGACTTTTTGACATGGCAAGGACCATGTTTTATCAATTTAGATATTCTTTAAATCTTAGTTGAAAGGTTTGCATTATCTAAGAACTTAACAAATGTGTAATAAAAAATGAAAGAATAAATGAATAGATAAATACTTCTTGATTAGCTCTTAACTTGGAGAAAATTATGACATGCGGTATCTATGGCAACAGATCTTTCAAGTGCTGAAAGAATTAAAAAAATCCTATAAAGATAGAAATAGTCTTCAAAAATGAAAACAAATACAGGCAAACAAAAGCAATGAAACTTTGTTGTCAGCATATCTGCTCCACAAGAATGTTAAAGTGAGTTCTTTTAGGTAAAAGGAAAGTGTTACCAGATAGAAATTCACATCTACACCAAAGAAATAAAAGAGCCAGAATTGGTAAATGTGTGAGTAAATATTAAAGTCTTGCTCATCATTCCTGAATTTTATTGAAATTGACTGTTTGAAACAAAAATGATGATAGGATTTGTGGTATTCATAAGAAGCAGAAGTAAAATGTATAATGAAAATAGAACAATGCTCAAGAGGAGATACAGAAGCATACTGGTTTTAAAAGCATTATCTTATGTATTAAGTGGTATTATTTGAAGATAGAATGTGATTAGTTAAAATGCATATTATAAATCTCAGAGTGACTACTAAAATATAAAAGAACAAAATTTAGTTTAAAAGCCAAGAGTAGCAATAGCATGAAAACTCAATAATACATAATTATAAAAGGAAAGCAGGAAATGAGGAAAGAAAGAAAAAAGGATAGCTGGACAAATAGAATATCATTAGCAAGATGGCAGATTTAAATGAAAACATATTAACAATTCTATTGATGGTAAATGGTCTAAACACTTCAGGAAAAGGCAGAGGACATCAGATTGAATTGAAAAAACTGACAATTGTTTCCTGTCTAGAGGAAAAACTTTAAATATTGACATATATAGGTTACAAATAAAATTATTGAAAAATATACATCATGTTAACACTAACCTAAAAAAATTCTGTGGTTATATATTTTTTTAACATTAAAAATAACTTTTACTTACAAACAATGATCAAAATACTGGCATTGGAAACTTTTTTTTAGTGATAATGAACATGAGGTTTTTATTCCCCTAATCTTTTTTTCTTTTTCAAAAGCAATTTGACAATTTTTTAATGAAGAGGGTTTGACAGTTTCATATCCTTTCACAAACCATGTAACATTATATAAAACATAGGTAAAGTTAACCCCTGAACTTGTAGAAAGTGTAGATATGTGAGTATATGCATAGCAAAAAGTGAATATAAAAATACACCAGAATGTTAACACTGACTTTCTTTTGGTGGTGTAATGACAGAATGTTTTATTTTTCTTACTTACAAGGTTCAGCATTTTTTAAACATCCTACACTAAGCATGTATTATTAGGTGTGGGCTCCATGAAGAACAAGATGCTTATTTTGCTCACTTTTTTTTTAAGTTAAAAAAAAATTTTTTAAAGATACTTAGATCACATAAATGTTATATTAAAAATATAAGGGATTCCCATATGCCCCATGCCTTCCCCCTCCCACACTTTCCCACATTAACAAATCCTTCATTAGTGTGGTCCATTTGCTATAATTGATGAACACTTATTGGAGCATTGCCACTAAGTGTGGATTATAGTTTAAACTCTCTTCTGCCCAATTTTGTAAGCTATGATAAGATATATAATGGCCTGTATCTGTCATTGCAATGTCATTTGGGACAATTCCAATGTCCTGAAAATGCCCCCATATTACACCTATTTTTCCCTCTCCCTCTCCTCAGAACCTCCAGTGGCCACTGCCTCCACATCAATGATAAAAATTTTTCCATTGCTAGAATAACAATAAGTCAATAGTAGAATAACAGTAAGTCTACTCTAGTCATCATTTATTCCCTAATCCTGAGGATTCTGGGATGGTGTTGCCCACTCCTCCTCTAATTGAGAGGGGGGCTTAGATCCCATGGGGCAGATGGATGGACTGTCTTGCTTGCAGTTGTAGACTCTCTCTGTTCCTTGGGATGGTCGTTGTCCATCATCATTTCCTTGTTAATTGTCCTGGGTGAGTCCAATGAGCTGGAGAGTAGGTGTTGCTACTCTGTTGAAGTTCGGTGTCTATGGCTATATTAATAGCTGACAGTGTAAACTTCAAAGCAAGCAATATTGTAGTGATAAAATGTATTTTATAATGGTAAATAAGACATAACAAACTCAAATATGCATGCATCCAATAACAGAGCTTCAAAATACATGAAGCAAGAACTGACAGAATTGAAAGGAGGAATAAACAAATCCTCAATTATAGCAGGAAATTTTACAAGCCCTCTCTGAGTTTCTGATAGAATAAGTAGACACAAGATCAGCAAGGATTTAGTAGATATTTATAATACTATCAAGCAATATGATCTTATTGTCATTTATAGAACACTCTACCCAATGTTGGCAGAAAGCACATACCCTTTTCAAACACACATGGAACATTCATAAACTATATGTTGTTCAATAAAGCAGGTGTGGATAAATTTGAAAGGATTATGCTCATATAAAATGTTTTTAAGCAAAACAGAATTAATTATCTTTATATATACAATCTTAAGAAATTAGAAAAAGAAGCAGAAATTAAATTGATAGTAATAGAAAGTAAATACTAGAGTGCAAACCAATAAAATAGACAACGAACAAATAATAGAAGGAAATTAATGGGACCAAAACCTGGTTCTTTGAAAAGATTAATAAAATTGATAAACTTCCAGCTTAATAAACAGAGAGAGAGGAGATGCAAATTATCAATATCAGGCATGAAAAGTGAGCATCACTGCAGAAACAATAGATATTAAAAGTATAATAAGGGGCCGGCTGTAGCTCAATTGGTAGGGTGAAAGGAGAACAAGCAAATGATTATCTTAATTAAAGCAGAAAAAAATTGGCAAAATTTAATATCCAATTATGATAAAAATCCTCAGCAAAATAACAATAGAAGGGAACATCCTAACCTGATAAAATGTGTCTATGCAATGTCTACAGTCTACATTATACTTAATAATGAAAGGCTAAATGGTTTTCCCCTAAAAACAAGAACAAGACAAGGATATCTGCTAGCAGCACATTTATTCAGTGTTTTACTGGCAGTCATAGTTACTGCAACAAGGAAAAAAAAAGTAATAAAAGACATGCTGATTGGAAACAAAGAAGTAAAACTCTCCAGTTTTCTTTTTCTCAATGAATCATTTGTATCTATCTCTTTTCTTGTCCAATTTTACTTACTCTGTGCTGGTTCAAAACTGAGAACATTGTTCTAGCTTTTGGTCTGTGAAAGAACATATTCCCTTTCCTTCTGCGCTGTCTGTCTTCTGATTAGCTTAGGGTGTAACAGATATCCTCAGTTCCACGAAAACCGGACTTCAGGTTTGTGGTTCATTGCAAAAATAACCACACAAGTTATTTCCATTCCCAGGGGAGGGGATACTCCCTTGCAATGTTACTTCACAGTTGGTCTCATCAAGAGATATATTCTATATCCCCACCCCTTGTTACTTGCTTTGGCCAACAGAATGCAAGAGGTGATGCAGGTTAGTTCAAACCTAGATCTCAAGAGAATTTTTTTCCATACTTGCTTTTGGAAGCTTGCTATGCCATGAGAATAAGTCTGAGCTAGGCTGCTGGATGGTAAGACCACATGGAAGAGAACCAAAATGCCCTGACAGTGTCCTAGAAAGATCATCCTGAGGTGAAGGTGAAGTGCTGGGTCCTCTCCACCTTTCCTGAGCCTGTATTTCTTGCCCTGCAGGTGTGCTTGCTCACACCATTGGGAATTCCCTTGTTTTCAGGAATTTGAAATAGACTTTCTCCCTGTCCTGGGTGCTCTTCTGTATGACTTAAAGCAGGTAATCCTTTGCCTAGGCCACTTAGACTTAACTGTTTCTTACACTGCTTCACTTATCTGTGAGATGCTTCTGCCTGCAGGCTAAGTAAGCCAGAGAGGAGTTTCCTGGTTCAGTCTTTCAGGCTGACATACAGTGACGCACAGTCACTGCAGGACGTTTACAGGGGCTACTGTGCTCCCTCTGAAACAGGGCCAAGGACCCACAGTGGGAACACAGCCAGCTTCATACCATGCTGGGGAGGGGGGGTGGGAAGCCTAGCAAGAGTACCAAGAGCTTCTCCTACCATTTATAAAGCCGTATTTTCTTGATTCAGCACTTGCCTAGTTGCTGCAACACTTCAAACTGTTTTCTGGAGTATTGAGGAAGTTAGCTCTGCCAGTTTTTACTAATTGTTCAAAGATTCTACTGGGGAATGGCACCCTGGAGCATCTTACAACACCATTTTGGTCAATCCAGAACACCTCCAAGGAATCTCTTTGAGACGAAAATATTTTTTGTTTTTCAGGATCAATTACCTCCAGAGTACCAAACATACAATTTACCAGTAAGATAAGCTGAAAACAGAAATCAGCTACCAAGGATAACCTATTGAATATTCCTTTTTTCCCCCCATAAAATAATAAAAATAAAACATCTTTTCAAAACATCCAATTTTGGGTCTGCCAGTGGGGAAAAAAACAACAAAAAACCCTACCCTTGCTTATGATAAGCATCAGAGCAAAACCCTGAGGATAATTTTGAATATCTAGCAATGTTGTTCTTGATGTTTTAAAGGTTATCTTCACAGAAGCAATGCAGGTTACAAGGAAAATAGTGACACTGTGATATTTCTTTAATGTTAACACCCAGGGGAAGGACTTTGGCATTGCTGCCTTATGACTGTTGGGATTTCATTTCCCTTTCCCTGTTCATACAGTTGTACATTCAAGTAAACCAAGACCTCACTTATGGTTTTGCTTCTTCTCCCCAGGAGACTTGCCAGTATTCACAACTGAAATCCAAGACATAATTGCTGGAGATTGACCTTGGCTTAACTATAAACTCACATGTTCACAAATATATAAGGAATGCTGTATTGATTCTGAAAGCCTCTCTGCAAAGTTTGATAGCCCAGAAACTACTCTACCCAGTTTCCATTGATAGCTTGGCTTTATTCAAATACATTGCATGCTTTAAGTTCTCATTATGAATCTTTGTGAATGGAATTGGAGAATTTATAGCAACATGAAGCATATGGAAAATCTGATGAGCTCTGAATCATCCTGGTGCCTAAATTGATATTATTTTCATACAGATGAGTTAAGTCTGCTCTAGATATAAAATCCTGAACACTGAATTTAGGGAGGGATTGTAAGTAACATAATTCCAACTTACTTACATTCTCAACTGGTAGTCACTCTTGGAGGTGGTTAGGGACCATTTTTCTGTAGGGGTTTGGCCTCCTAAATATGTTGGCATTTCTTGGCCTCCACTCAGCTTCTGGCTGGTATGGGATTTGTTTTTCTTTGTAAGCTGCTCCAAGACTTGAGTAAAATGATTTGTATCTGGGTCTGTTTTGCTTCTCAGGTGGTATCACACTCCCTTACAGAGACTTTGCCAGGAACTACCTCTGTTGGAAGGAAAGAGGAAGGGAGGGAGGGAAGGATGGATAAGGAAGAAACAGAGCATATCAGACTGACTTTATATTTCAGAGTTTTTAGAAAGAAAGTGGGATGTACCACATAATCCACTTAAATAAATATTCCATTGCCTCAATAATCAAACTCAAGGGTTTTGCTACAAGATGGGAATGATATAGCTTGATGGTTATTCATAGATGACCACATGTACAATATTAGCCCACATTGTGATTTGGTGCATAAAAAGAAGTCCATATTTGGCTGCATTGATGGAAACGTCGTACCTGAATCATAGAGCATGACAGCCCCTGCAAATGCTGCCATTTTAATGCTGATTTGAGGGATTGCATTTAATCGAACTACTACAATTTAAAGAAGATGGTGACACATTAGAATGCATCTATAAAAGGTCACTAAGTAGCTGTAGCTCAGAAGCCATGATATTTGAGGAATAGGGAAAGTCAACATATTTATCTCAGATCCAAGAAGAATGAGATTGCATTTCTGAAAGTGTGTGGGACTGATTGCCTTTTAAAAATCATCTGAAAATGAGAGAATCAAATGATTGTTGGGATATGCTTTTTAAACGAACTCTCTGAATGACTTTTGTGCAGATAAGCTCATGACCAGGTAGGAAAACCAGACTTTTTACCTCTTTGGAGATAGTCTTTACTCAGAAATGATATAAATGAATCTCTATTGCCTGTGCTTTGTTATATGATGAATTCAAGAAAGAGTTGTTTTGTGTTCTGTATGACAGTCACTATTTGAACATGTAAGCCTCATTCATTCAGTAATGGTATATGCACACGTGTGTGTATATGTTCTATATGTGTTAATTGGGCCTTACTATGGCTTAAAAAGACAAATCAGTATTTCCAAAATGGTCTTAGATGGTAGTACTTTGGCAATGGCAGTGTATGGTTTTAGGTGAAATGGACTTAGCTCTAAGCTCTGCTCTGCCTCAATTCTATTTCCCACTCTGAGCTGCCTGGGTCCCTGAGAAGGCAGGCCTATTTTTGTCTCCCATATATAACTTTTATAAGTTGCTCCCTTCTCTGTGGCCAGTGCCATTCTTCTCTTACAATTCAGCTCATATGTTACCCCTCTGCTGATCCATGGCTCCAGAAGTTGGGTTAACCACACTTTCCTTTGGCCCCACTCTATTCTCTATAAACTTCTGTAATTATGTAGTAAATACTTTTTTGCCCTTCATTGATACTTGTCTGTATCTTTCTCCTAATTCATAATTCCTTTAAGGACAGAAACAACTTCTTATTGGTATCCCTAGTACAAAGCACAGAGCCAGGGTATAACGGGGATTTAATAAAAACTTGCTGAATAGGTCAATGGCTGACTCAACGACTGTTTTAGTTCGCTAAAAACTGCTGGGAGCAGTTTACTAGAAATGGGTTGGCTTCTACAATGGGAATTTAGTAGGTTAAAAATGTATAGTTCTGGATGCTGATGTGGCTCAATGGTTGAGTGCCAGCTTTCCACATACGATGTCTGGGGTTCAATCCCTGGCTCTGGTACCTAAAAAACAAACAAACAAACAAAAAGCCAAAAAACTTACAATTCTGAGGCTGTGAAAATGTCCAAATCAAGACATCATCAGAGATGCTGTCTCACCGAAGGTTGGCGCTGGCAATCCTGGACTCTGCTGGTCTGGGTCTCTGCCTTCTCCTCCAGGCTCACTTTCTCTCCGAGCTCAGCTGTGGGCAATCAGGCACATGGCTCCTCTCCCCTCTCCCCCAGACCTCATCTCTTTCAGCCTCTGAGGGCCTCTTTCTGTGCCTCTGTGCTCTGCTGATTCCAGCCTTTGGGGGTTTCTCTGTCTCTGTAGGTTTATTCTGTCTGTCTGCTGCCTTTAGCCCTCTGTTTATAAATGCCTATGGTAAGGGAATTAAGACCCACTCTGGGTCCCACAATCTAATCAAAGGCCCTTAACCAAAGTGATCAAATCAAAGTGTTCCCATCTACAATGGGATTACAGGCACAGGAATGGGTTCACTTTAGGAACAGAATATTCTGGGATCCACCAAAGACTCAAACCAGCACAATGACTGACTGACTGAATGAATGAATGAGCAAATAGGAGTAGCCGAGATATATCAAATTAATAATGCTACCCTGGAACTTTTCATGCATTTTCAGCAAAGTTTCCAGTAGTGAATTTTGAATTTTGAAATTAGAATTCCTTCAAATGCTTTCTACTTCACAAGCTTAATTCTGTAATCTTAGCTAAATTCTCATAAGGACCAGTCCCTACTTATTCCTACTAACTAAACCCTGAACCTTCAACTCAGTGGTTCAGAAACTAAATACCATCATCTCTAATTACTTACTTTTTTATTAGAGAAGTTGTGGGTTTACAGAAAAATCATTCATAAAAATGCAGGGTTCTCATATAACACCCTATTATTAACACCTTGTATTAGTGTGGTACATTTGTTAAAATTAATGAAAGCACAGTTTTATAATTGTACTATTAACTTATAGTCATTGTTTAACTTATGGTTCACTTTCTCACTTACCTACAAACTATATAGATTTGTCATCACTTTCAATGTCTTAAAAGCCTCAATTTCTTTTCCCATCACTCCCAAAGCTGATGACAATTCTAATTCTCTTTTCCTTCCCCCCATCCTCAAAGAGCATGACCCTTCCACCTCTCTCGACCCCATCACTTCTCAGTTACTGATGAGCCTTGCCCCAAACTCACTCCTATTTTCATACTCTTCATTAATCTGTTTTCCCCAGAGGGTACTTCTCAGCCTTGCTCAAGCATGTTGGTTTTTACGTTTCACAAAAAGTCATCACTGGATTCCATCTGCCCTCTAGGCCACTACCCCACACGTGTTCTCTCATTATTAATCTTGTATTGCTGTCCACTTCCTCAGGCGCTTCACAGGCCACATTTAGACACACACAGGACTCCTTATCTCCCCAAGGTTACCATTGGAGTCCATAAACTTATCTAACTGTCACTCAACATTCTCCTTCTGTTCATCATATCTAAACCCACGTGGTAGCTCCTCCTTCCCCTCCCATCTGAGACCATATCGAAGTGGTCCCGACCAATGTAACAAGTAAGTTTTGGAGTCAGATCCAAAGTCAACTAAGTCTCTCTCTGGAATCTGACAACTGATCCCATCCACCCTTCTCTCTTCCTTATTAGATAGTTGTTCCTAAGCACTTTTCCCATTCTTGAGTAAATAAACTTTGAAGGTTGAATGCTATTTTAAATGTAAAAGAGTATCTCACATTTTAAAGATACTTTCAGTTTTTCTCCCTTTCTAAAGAAACTATACTTTTGCAAAGTAAATAATTCATTACTTGTGTTTTTATTTTTCAAGTTCATTTATTCTTTGCACCTATTAGTTTGCTTTAAACTGAGGCACACTTGTCATTCTTATTCTGTGGTTAGCATTGTCTGTGTTTCAGATAATTGTTAAATCTGGAAGTCTTCTTGGAGTTTGGGGAAATTCACATTTTAAAGTATATTTTAGAAGCAGATAGGCCAGAAAGAAAAACACTATCTCTGGAAGTGGGAGACCCGCTTCCCGGTTCTGATGTTGTCACTCATTGGCCAAAACAGCTAACTTAAAACCGCTCACAAGCCATCATGTCAGCTGTGAAGAATATGGTGATGTGTCCGTAAGTTTTTCAGCTAAGAGTGCATGTACCAATAAGAAGTACCAAGTTTGTGGATCTTATTACAAGGCTATCTAGCTAGTTCTGCCACTGACTGGCTTGGCAACCTCTGGCAAGTTACTAAATCTCTATTGAACTATGGTTGATACATCTATAATATGGCAATAATGCTTAAGACAAAAAAATAATGTTTATGCAGCATTCATGCAACGCCAAGCAAATAATGGTGGTGTTTTCCTCTGCTTCCTCTCTTCTTGTCCCTTTGTGAGATTCTCGGATTCACGGAGGTGTCACTATCCGTGACAGTGATCTTCCTCTAAGACGTAACCTTTAAAGCTTTTCTTCAGGAAATCATATCTGTGCTCTTTTGCTTGTTTGGAATAGGAAAAAATAAAAGGAAATATCCTAACTTTCCAACTATATGGAATTGGTTAAACAAATTATGATATAGCCATTCAATGAAATACTGTCCATCCCTTAATAATATCAATGTGTATATGTGTTTGTTGATATGAAAAATTATTTCATAATATAGTGTTAGTTGAAAATGACAAGTCCAAAGCAATATATATAGTCTGATAACATTTTAAATAAGTCATATATTTGGAGAGATAGATATCTATGTTTTTACACATAAAAGCATGCATGCATCATGACTGAATTCTTTATAACTAGATATTTAGAATGTTTCTTTTTAATTTTTCCTATTACAAAAGAGTGAAAGAACACATATATAATTTCCTTTTTCACACTCTGGGGATAAGCATTACAATTTTAACTAACAACTCATATCTTTGTGTAATGGGATTATGGGTCATTTAAAAATGTTTAATGTACATTATGTATTTTTTCAAGAAACAAATACATATTATTCGATTAATGAAAAATAATGAAAGTGAAAAAAAGAAAAGCAAACTCCATATTCATTGTATGATATCATGTACCCCGGCGGGTCAACATACCATGTGTATCACTAGTGAGCTGGAAATGCACTGTCTGAATGGCAAAACACAGCAGCTCCCTTTTAACTTTTTTGTTGTTGCTGTTGAAAATTTGAAACTTACAGGAAAGTTATAAACATAGCACTGAAAATAATACAGAGAACTCTAAGATACCCTCTACCAGACACCAGGATTTACCAACTTTTAACAATTTGCCACATTTGTTACATCATTCTGTCTGTCTGTCTGTCTTTCTATCTATCCATATCATCATCATCATTTATCTATATATTATCTATCTTCTAAATCTTTAAGAGTAGGTTGCATACATCATGCTCCTTTACCGTGTAATACTTCAAGGTATATTTACTCAGAACAAGAATATTCACTTATATAACATTACTTAAAATTATCATGTTCAAGGAATTTAACATGAATATGTTTGAATCTGTACACATTTTTTCCAGTAATCCAAGCTACACCAATAATTGTACATTGACCTAGAGATTATAGTATGATGTACGCAGTGTATATTCCGATTTTTTCAATTGCCCGGATAATGTCCTTTGGACATTTTCTCTTCCATTATTTGATCCAGCACAGGATGGTGTATTGCATTTAATTGTCATTGTCTCCTTAGCAGTTCCCTTTCTAAATATATAGAGCAAATATCTACTATCAATGTTAAGTAATTTATCAATCATCTTTATGTTTATTCAGATTCTAAATGTAACCAATAGTTTAAATGCCATATCATACCATAACCTCTGGAGTCAATGCACAAGTATTGTGTAGCTGGATTCCTGGGGAAAAAAATGTGTACAGATTCAAACAAACTTGTAAAATCCAAACAGAGTCTTTTATTAATGACCTCTAATGACCCACAATCAAGGCTAAACATCTTGGCTAAACAATTATCTTTGGAAATTGAAATGTAAACAGAGGGAAAATTTGCTGCTTGCCCTTACCCTATGTGGCTATTCCTCCCTGACAATAACACATACACATGAATTCTATCAGTAGTAAATAAAGTTCCTGTTACAATTTTAAAAGTTATAACTCTTATTCAGAAAATAAAATGAAAAAAAAGTTATATTCCTATGTTCCCAAATAAATTGCCCTCCCCCCAAAGTAAAATCCACCATGAAACTGTGTAAGGGAAGGCAGACCTTGTTCAGGGAGCCAGGCATATAAAATGTCTCCTGAAGGTTATTTATTTTTCTCCTGCTCATGTTTCCAAATCAGTTTGCCTTTCAAACATTATCATATGAATGGATTTGCAAAACTTAGGTATACCCATCAGCATGCTTGTCCTTAGAATTGTTTCCCAAGAGCTGTTTAATGGTAGGAGTTCTGGTGCTGATTAAAAGTTCCAGAAATAAACTTTAATATGTGTGAGGTCTATATATGTTTGTATTTGAAAGGATGTAGTTGCACCAAGGATCAATTTCTGATTTTCAACTGGTCTCTAAGGAATTAAGATGAGTACAAAGCCCAAGAAATGGATCTACTGCACCTTATAAATCCTAAGTTGCTAGATGACAGGTGTTGAGGAGGCCATTTATTAGGTGTTAGAATAATATATTCTAATATATTTTTACTTTAAATGGGCATTATTGGTGGAATAATTTTCAACAACTTTCATTGCACTCATCATGAACAAAAAGCCATTTCAGGAACCTCCATTTCAGAAGTCAGATGTTTTAGCCACACAAGCAAGCCCCTGGCAGAGAGAGAACAAAAATAAATGTCTTCCATTTGTAGAAAAATAAAATGGGAGAAATCAACTTGTCCTTGCCCTACCTCATGATTCCTGTTGCTTACTTTCATTAGAAAAGACACTATTTTAAAAATAACTTCATGTCCTTACATGGCACTCATAATAAATGGAGAGAAAAACAATATAAAGAGGAAATATTATATGATTATATTAAACTCTTTAGTTCCTTACTTAGCCATCTGTCTTCAATTTCAGGCATGTTGTTTTTGAGTAACATCCCATTGTAACCAATATAATAGGATAGGCAATGTAATGAACTATGACATGTCCCATCATAAATGTGATGTATCACCACAGCCAAGCCACCCAAGATACAAGGCAGCTACTGTTTTTCTGTGAAGCTACTGGTTTTTAGCACAGTGTTCTGGGGAAAAGAGTATTTGTTGTGAATTCTTAGGCTACTGTCCTATCCTATCTCCCTTCCTGACTTTGACTGCTATTTTAGTTTCCTAGGTTGATCAAAGCAATACCATTAAATGGGTTGGCTTAAACAACAGGGATTTATTCACTCACAGTTGAGGCTGTGAAAATGTCCAAGTCAAGGCATCATTTAGATGATGTTTTCTTCCCAAAGACAGGCTGCTGGTGGTCCTTGGCTCCGCTACCACAAGGCAAGGTATCTCCTGTTCTCTCCCTTCTCTTCCAGTTTTCATAACTTTCAATTTCTTGCTTCTGTAGCTTTTTCTCTCTTTGTCTGGATTTCTTTCTCTTATAAAGGACTTCAGTAATAGGATTAAGGCCCATCCTGATTAACATAGGCCACAGCTTAACTGAACTAGCCTCATCAAAAGGTCCTACTTAGAATGAGTTCACACCCACAGGAATGGATTAAATTTAAGAAATTTTTCTGGGATACATACAACTTCAAATCACCACAACTGCCAAAAAAAAAATTGAAAGATGTGGAAAAGACAGGAAGCAATGCAGGCAAAAGAGAGAGAGGTAAGGTTTGAATTCATCTGAAGGAAAAATGTATGTTCATCACCAGTCAGTATTCTTCAATAAATTACAAAAAAAAATTCCCCAATATACAAGCAATTGTTGTCCAACTCAGTTCTAGATAAACTGTGTGTCCCTGTATATTCTTCTTCTGAACCAAAGCCTTTTCTTCAGAAAATGCTTATTTTTCACATGCTTTAAATTTATTTAAAATGTGTGTAAAAAGACACTATTCTCTAAAGCACTGACTCTAACTTCTTTCTTATGAAAAAATTAAAAACAGCATTAAAATGAAACAGTGTTATTGGCTTCTGAGGCTGCATTAGAGGAATCTGAGTCACACTTAAGCCATTTTTATTATTGTGTATAATAGAGTGATTTTTTACTTAACAGCATAGTTGGTTATAAAGCTCATTAATGTAAGAGATCAATGATCTCTTCCAGAATTCATTTCATTATTGAACTGACTTTACCTTTTCTACCTATTAACTTTACCCAAGTAAAAATTGTCCTCCCTACTTGTTTGAGCTGATTTATTTCTCATTCATGGTACTGAAAAAAAGCATCATGGATCCATTATGTTAGAATTCGCAGTTATCTATGGGGTTCTTACTTCCTAGCATCAATTTGTATGCAAAAGTGTGGTAGGCAGAATTCTGAGATTCCCAACCTCTTGTGTTCATGCCCTGTATATCCCTTTCCATTGGAGTGTGGGTAGGACTTTGAATATATTAGATTTCTTTCCCATAATTAAGCTTCCTTATATAGCTAAGATGAAAAATTTTGCAAATGTAAATAAGGTTACAAATCTTTTGGGTTTTAGTTAATCAAAGGGGAGATTACTTAGGGTGGGCTTGACCTAATCAAATAAGCCCTGAATTGAGACTGGGTCCTTTCAGGGAAGAGATTCAAAGTACAATGGTTTCTCCTGCTTGCCTTGAAGGATCACACTGCCATGTTATGGAGAAAGCCACGGGGCAGGGAACAGTGGGGTCCTCTGGGAGCTGAGATGAGCTTTCAGTTAAGAGCCAATAAAAGGAAAAATGAAGAAAATTGGGAACATGAATCTCACAGCTCCAAAGAACGGAATTCTGCCAACACCTTGAATTAATTTGGAAGAGGAGCACAAATCTCAGAGGAAATCATAGCTTGATCTGATACCTTGGTTTCAGACTGGTGAGACCCTGAGCAGAAGACTTAGCTAACCGGTTCCCAAAATCCTGACCCAGAGAAACCATAAGACAGTAATATCATCTTAAGCTGCTAAATTTGTGGTAATTTGTCACATAGCAATGGAATATTAATATGCATGACATATGAATCCACACAGTGTTTGATGAACAGTTTCATACCCAGTTCTCTGTCTTTTTTCATAAACTTCAAAAAATCAAACAACAGACAAAAGGCAGCTTAATAAATTATGGAAGCATTACTTTAAAAAATTCTGTCCAGGCACATTTATCTCATTTAATCCTAAAAACAAATTCAGTTGTCCTCAGTCTTATTTCCACTCCCTTGAACTGTCACTATTTGTGACAGTTCTATATACTACTCATGATACAGAATTGCAATGTGATCTGGCAAACTTATTTGATATTAAGAATATTCAAGATAGCATCTAGATGCACCTCTCCATTTTACAGAAAAGGTTACTAAGATTCAGAATGGTTGGCTCATTTGAGGTTATACCACTAATAAGTACAAGCGATTTTTAGATCTGTTCCAGGGTTCATCCCACAATGGAAGGGAAATTAGATTAAGATTTACTTTTGACTTAATTGTACTAGAACTAATCCATCTGTCTTCATTTCCTAATGCTGCTGTAAAAAAGGACCATAAACCAAGTGACTTAAGACAACAGCAGTTTATTGTTCCATGTTCCACTGTTATGGAGCCTAGAAGTCCAAAATCAAGATCTTAGCAGGACTGATTCCTTCTGGAGGCTCTCAGGGAGAATCGGTTTCATGCCTCTCTTGGCTTCTGGTGGCTCCCAGCTATCCTTGTCATTTCTTGGCTTATAAATGCATGGCTCCAGTCTTTGCTCCATCCTCACATGGCCTTGTCTCTTTGTCACTCCCTTCATATGGAATTCTCTTCTTCTTAGAAGGACCTGTCGTATTGGATTCGAGCCCACCCTAATTCAGTATGACCTCTTCTTAACTTGACTACTTCCAAATAAGGTATCAGGGTTAGGACTTCACAGGTATCTACGGTTAGGACTTGGGCATATCTTTTGGGGGGACACAATTCAACTCATAACTCATTCCCTGAGTTGTATTAGCACTGCTATAGGTTGTTGATCTTTGTTTCTTCCACAGTCCCTTTTAACTATACTGGAATCTTGCTTCTCCATAGTATCATTTAAGCAGAGACCTTTTAATTTGTAATATTTAATGGATAGTTTGTGAATTAATGGATTACTTTAGTGAGGCTGAGTTGGCTGTATTAAAACCAAATGCCTAAGGAAAACACTGTCAGTTTCTAAGAAAACATTTGCAAAATATGTGATATATAGGAACCAAATCTATGGACAAATTTATGATAAATGAAATAAAAACACACTTAAAATTTGGGCAAGGTAAAATCCCCTGTCTCTTCTTGTCTCACACATCAATCCCACTGTAAAGACTGCTATCCACAAAATTAGATCAATATAAAAAATGTTTTCACCAACCTCACCCTAACATCTTTTCCAAGGAACTGTGACAGTACCCTACATTGCAAGGAACTAGAATCCAAGACTAAACTCTGAAATACTCAGCCCTTGATTAAAAGAGGAACATTCACTGAATGAACTCTAAAGTTGTCTGAAAGCTCCTATTGTTTAATTGTGATAATAATCAGGAACCTGAGATTCCTGGTTAGAAATAACTAGCCTTCCATTTCTGTATCCTCTGAGTCTAGCAGAATGTTCCTTTGTTAAATGGCAGTAAAGTGTGTATTTTTCTCCTGATGATACCCTAGTTGTCCAATGCTCATAATTGAGAGAGTTCAGCTTTTATGGCTCATTGGAGATTGGGGCATGCCATCAGACAGCAGTAGCTAGGACAGAATAGTTAGTGGAAGATGCCCACATGAACTGCATAAATTCAAGGGCTCTCTGTTTTTTGGTGGGATTTTGAAGAGTATAAGTATTTCTTAAGTCAGATCATCTATTGAATAAGGAATATTCAAAAACAAAACAAAACAAAGCCTTGCAACTCTTGGAGCATATTTTTCTTTTGCCTCCACAAGATCTTTACATGAGGAAAAAGGGCTGATGTTTGCATTTGATTTACTCTTAATTTCAGAAAAACATCGCCAGCATGAGCACACTTGAACAGTGAGTACAGTAATTGAAGGGGCAAAATTAAGAAAAGTACCAAATGTCATCTAAAAGAAACTATCTTGGAATTTTATTTACTCCAGTTGGGGTCTTCAGTGTAAGTGAGCCACAAGCTGAAGTTTCAAACTACATAAATAGAGTAGACTTGCCCCAGACCTAAAGGTAGCACTATAGGAGCAGCAATCTGGGAAAACATGCTCAATAACGCTTTACAGCGTCAAAGGAGCTCCAGGTACCCTGTTCACTAGTTTTACTAGTTCTGGTTTTTAATCTGGAACTCTTGGAAGCTACGATCGTTCTTTCATTTCACATGGGTGCTTTTTATCCATGAAACAATCATTTGTCAAGAGTGCCTTAATGACCTAAAAGAATAAACGACCTAAAAGATGTTTAAATTATGACTGTCATATAGCTAACACCTTGCAAGAAAGTCGCAAGTCTATCAAAAACTTCATAATGGGGGCGTCAGATAAAATACAGAATGCCAAGTTAAATTTAAATTTCAGATAAAGAAAGAATGATTTTTTTAGGGTAAGTATGCCCCAAATACTGCATAGGCACACTTGCATTACAAGTTATTCATTCTTTATCTGAAATTCAATTTTAACTGGTTATCCTGAATTTTTATTTGCTAAATCTAGCAGCCCTACTTCAAAATGAGATCACTCTAAACTATCTTTCTTCTACAATATCTCTCCTGTTAGTGCCTTCATTTCTGTCTCATCACCACCATAATATACAAAGGTTTTACATTCTCATCTGAAATCTGAAATCTTTGAAATAGGGAGTCCTTTGATAGGTTTCTCCATTCATTGTTCCCTCCTTGTGCAAACTCAACTTAGCTGTACAATCATTCGTTCATTTTCCATTTACTCATTTCATACACTGACCACTTGCTAAGTAACAGACTCTGTGGGGCTAAAACAGGAAAAAGACAGTATTGAAATTTATCCTAGTGCCAACTCTAAAAATGGCAATGGCTCCTGTTATTTAGAGAAGAATTCAAATTCTCCTGCTGACTATTAAAGGTCCTCTATGAACTAGTTCTGCCTTCTAGTTCTAATTTTACCTCTCATTTTTTCCCAGCATAAATTCTACTCTATTCCACCTCCAAC
>PVKH010010363.1:0-18296 GCA_004027955.1 Chaetophractus vellerosus | reverse complement strand
TCTTTGAAATCTACATGTCTCGAGATTGGTCTTTAAGTGCATCAGTCTGATTACCCAGGTGCTTTGTCCAGCAACAATAGGAAGAGGTTGGGATGTGTTCTTCCCATTTTCTTCTATATACTTTTAAACAGATAATAAATCTAATCATCCTTTCATAAAGATCAATCCCATCATTATTATTTTTTTATATTGACTGGCACTGGAGAGAAGAGCTATTCAAAAGCCCATCTTAAGAGGACCCCTGAGTGGAGATCATATAAAGACCTCAGTTCAGGAAGGCTCAAGGAGGTGTACACCTGAGTCAGGGCCTCCTCAATCTGTTCTCACCTGATCCAACTGAGCACTTCAGAGAAATAACTCTCAGACAGAAAGTCAGAGCATCTCAGACAATCCTGCCTGACAATGCAGTCTTTGCTGAAGGTTCAGGGAA
Source organism: Chaetophractus vellerosus (assembly GCA_004027955.1). Classification (NCBI taxonomy): domain Eukaryota; kingdom Metazoa; phylum Chordata; class Mammalia; order Cingulata; family Chlamyphoridae; genus Chaetophractus; species Chaetophractus vellerosus. The sequence continues at coordinate 17,866 of PVKH010010363.1, read as the reverse complement.
TAGGGATAGAGAAAACCTGGGGGAGCAGGGGTCCCTCCACAAGGCAAGTAACAGTAGGAAAGGATTGTTGATCACATATGGCAATGGATGTCCTTTAGAATCCAAGAGCAGATGGAAAAATCATCCCATAAATAGATCACAGGTCACAGGTGTCTTTACACTGGACACTGTTGTCTTGCAAATGATTTCCTTAAAAGAACTGAACTATATGCAATGTTGAAAAATAGAATTTTCACGTAAAATATTATCAGTGTTCAACATTGTATATCATTACGGAACTGCAAATTACAGCAACAAGATACTGCTACTTATCTATTAGAACTGCCAGAATTCAAAACACCAATAACACCAACTGCTGGCAAAGGCATGGAACAACAGGAAGCCTCATTCTTTGCTAGTGGGAATGCAAAAATGCCACAGCCACTTTGAAAGACAATCTGGCAGTTTCTAACAAAGCCAAACATAGGGTTACCACATGATCCAGCAATCAATCCTGCCGGTACTTACTCAAATTATTTGAAAACTTATGTCTACACAAAAACCTATACTTTGTTCATAATTGTCAAAAATTAGAAGCAACTAAGATGTCCTTCAATGGGTGTAAACCTAAAACTGCTCTAAAATAAAGTCTAGAAAAAAACTAAATTGCAAGGATTAAAGATATATTGATCACCAATTTCATTTTTAAAAGGATATAATCTTGTATTGCAAATCCACATGGCAACAAACAGCTGGGGCTTGCAGCGTTTGTCTCTTTAGAAAGGCACATGCTCTCAGTTCCTAGATTTCCCACAACTCCCTACAACAGAGAATTGTGTTTTATCTATGCCTATAATATAAAAAGTAAGAGAGAAAAGATAGATTACGAGAGAGATGTCTCTTTAAGAAAAAAGTTCTCATTACCCTAGCCACTATAGGCATTTGAAACCCGAGTTAGACAATGAGTGAACTCAAGTATTTTCATAGTTTGATTAATATATTTCTGTTCTATGGATGATGCTAACAGGTTTCAGAAACAGAAAAGCCAATCTGAGCTGGAAAATCCATTTCTTCATTAAGAAATGTATATGAATATACCCCTTTGGCAATCACAGGAAAAACTTAAGGATTATGATGTATCTACTATATTACATAAGAAAGTGTTTTTACAGAATCACTTTACCAAAATGAGCATTATAAAGTGAGTACAGTGGTTTCCAGAATTAAATTAGTGCTTCTCGGGTATTCTCCCCTCTTGCCCAATCACCTGAAAAGATATATCCTGTCAATGTAGGCTGGTTCCACAAAGGAAACTGTGGGCAGCTGGCTCAAGGCCCAAAGGCACTGTGTGCAACTGGACACACCTGTCCTCAATGGTTCTATAGACTGAGAGGAGGTAATTGAAACTACCAGACAGACTGACAGTGGCTTTGATTAAGATGATGGCTGGACAAACTGGACCTGGGAAAATTTTGAAAATAGAAGCTTCAGACACACATAGAATGCATTGATAGATATATGAAGGTAGTTTGGAGTTGCCGTCAGATAAACTCATACAATATAATACATGAGTCATTGTTTTTATTCAGTTATTTCATGCTGGGGCATCATAAACAAGAATTGGAGGTACATTTAGAGAAGCTGGTAGAAAAGGCCAGATCAAGTAAAGCCTTACAGCCATGGCAGAAAAGTAAATTTTATCTTATTGCAATGGTGCCAATATTTAATTGTGACATGACATGTCCTAAGAGAACTACACGGAACAGGGAGCTACTCTGAGACAACTGAGGAACTCTGAATTCAAATGTCATACAGACTCTACCTGGGCATTAAGGACCAGGGAGTTCCAGGTGCCTCCAAATGGTGATGGGTAAGTAGAGCATTGATGTTCTGGAGCTTCTCACCTCGTGGGAGTTGCCTGCACATCCTTCCTGGGAATGCGGACATTGGACGTGACAATGTATGGTTTCAGACTTGATAAACCTGACCCTTCTTCTGATGAAGGAGAGATGAGACTGACAAATTATCTTTTTCCCTGTGAAACCTCTCTTTCAACTTTCAAGGTCATGGGTATAACAGTACACAAAAGTGTCTAAGGGTACCTCCCAATGCTGTTCAGTTTTCTAGCTATTGGGATGCTGGGATGCTAAAACCTCCCTTTTTCCTGCCTTTTCAGACCCAGAAGTTTGGACAGACAATAGCTATGATTAAAATAAGACATACTAGCACCAAATATCTCTTCCACCCCTAAAATGATCATGACCAGTATCGCAACACATTGTAATTTGCAACTATTGGCTATATATTTTCCTGCTATAAAAATACAATCATCCAACCTAACCATTTTAGCATTATTCCCATACTGAATATTTGAATGACAGGATTTCATTGAAAAGAATCATGAGATAAAAACACATGTATAATATGAAGAAGAAATATATTTTTTAAACTTTTTATTTTGAAATAATTCCAAACTTCAGGACAATTGCAAAAATAACAACAAAACTCATACAGAGAACTCCAATACAATCCCCACTCAGCTACCCAAAACCACCAACTTTACATTTTGACACAGTTGCTGTTTCATTCTCTATCTATCTATCTATCTATCTATCTATCTATCTATCTATCTATCTATCTATCTATCTATCTATCTATCCATTCATCCATCCACCCATCCATCCATCTACCTGCTTAGCTAGCTAGCTACCTACCTACCGATTCTTGGTGGTTTGGAGGTGTATATATGCCAGAAAAATATGTTCTTAAAGTGAATCCATTCCTGTGGGTATAACCCCATTGTAAGTAGGACCTTTTGATGAGGTGACTTTAGTAGGTGTGGCCCATGTCCAACAAGATGGCCCTTAATCATATTACTAGAGTACTTTAAAAGCAGAATGAAATTTTCAGAGAGAGAGAGAGAGAGAGAGAGAGAGAGAGAAAGACAGCAGCCAGAAGCCGAACATCAACAGCAGAGAAGGGAGGAGTCAGAAAATGCACCATGTGTCCTACCATGTGACAAGCTAAGGGCCAAGGATTACCAACATCCAGCCCCAGAATGTCACAGTGTTTGGTGAGAAAGCATTTCATTGATGATGCCTTGATTTGGACTTTCTTTAGCTTTAAAACCATGAGCTAATAAATTCCCATTGTTTAATCCAACCCACTTCATGGCATTTACTTGAGCAGCCTAGGAAGCCAAACCACTATTTATTCATTTTCTAAACATGTGAGAGTAGGCTGTACATATTACACTCTTTGAACACTTCATACTTCCATATATATTTCCAAAGAACAAAAATATTCTCTTATGTAATCACCTTAAGGGTAATTATCAAGTTCAAGAAATTTAATATTGATATAAAGCTTAGAGACTATATTCCATTTTTCATATGGACCATTAATGCCTTTTTGAGCATTTTCCCTCTATCATTTGATCCAACCCAGAATCATTTATTTCATTTATTTGGCATCGTCTCTTTAATCTCTGTTTTTCATCTGTAGAAACGTATATATTACATAAACTTTCCCATCTCAACCATTCTCAAACATACATTCAGTGGAAATTTACAATGTTGTGCTACCTTCACCTTCATTACCAACATATTCCTATACCCAAAACAGAAACTTTGCACCCATCCCACTCCATACCCCTGGTAACTTACACTCTAGTTTCTGTCTATGAATTTTCATGTTCTAGTTATTTCATGCAAGAAGAATAAAATAATACCTATCCTTTTGTGCCTGATTTATTTCATTCAACAGGATACCTTCAAGTTTCATCCATGTTTTAGCATATAAAAGAATTTCATTTCTTTTTATGGCTGAATAATATTCCACTGTATGTTATATACCACATTTTGTTTACCCATTCGTCTTGGGATGGACATTTGTGTTGCTTCCATCTTTTGGATAATATAAATAATAATGCTGTTTATAACACTTATATACAAATATCTGTTTGAATCCCTGCTTTCAATTCTTTGAGGTATATACCCAGAAGTGGGATTGTGGGGTCATATGGTAGTTCTGTGTTCAGTTTTTGAGGAACCAACAGACTATTTCTACAGTGACTGTTCCATTTTACATTCCCATCAACAATATACTATAGTTCCTATTTCTCCACATCCTTGCAAGCAGTTTGTTTCTTGAAGTTTTGTTTCAATTTTGTTTTTAATAATAGGCATTCTAGAACATGTAGGAAAGTATCTTACTGTGGATTTTATTTGCATTTCCCTAATGGCTAAGGATTTGAGCTTCTTTTGATGTTCCTATTGGTCATTTGTAAATCTTTTTTGGAGAACTATCTATTCAAGTCCTTTGTCCTTTTTTTTTTTAATTGGGTTGTCTTTTTGTTGTTAAGTTGTAGGAATTCTTTACATATTCTGGATATTAAACCCTTATTAGATATATGGTTTCCAATATTCTCTCCCATTCTGTGGGTTGTATTTTTTTTTTTTGTAGGCGGTACCCGAGATTAAACCCAGGACCTCATACATGGGAAGCAGGTACTCAACCACTGAGCTACATCCCACTCCCCTGTAAGTTGTCTTTTCATTTTCTTGATAATGTCCATTGATGCACAAGTTTTTTATTTGAAGTCCAATGTATCTGTTTTCTTTTGCCACTTGTGCTTTTGTTGTAAAATTGAGAAATCCACTCCCTAATACAAGGGTCCTAAAGATATTTCCCTAGATTTCTTCTAAGAGTTTTATAGTTTTAGCTCTTATATTTAGGTCATTGATTTGTTTTTAGTTAATTTTTGTATATGGTATAAGATGGGATCTGTTTTCAGTTTTTGGCACGTGGATATCCAGTTTTCCCAACACCATTTATTGAAAAGACAATTCTTTCCCCACTGAGTGGATTTAGAACCCTTGTCAGAAACATTTGGCCATAAAGTGTGGGTTTATTTCTGTACTCTCAATTTGATTCCACTGATCTATATGAATGTCCTTTTGCCAGTTCCACACTGTTTTGATTACTGTAATTTTACATTAATTTGGAAATCAGGAAATGTGAATCTTCAAACTTTTCTTTTCCAAGATGGTTTTGGCTATTCAGGGGCTCTTGCCCTTCCATGTGAATTTTATTATTTGCATTCTGTGAAGAAGGCTGTTGGAATTTTGACTGGGATTGCATTAAAGTTCTAAATCACATTGGGTAGTAATGATATTTTAATGATATCGAGTCTTCTAATCTATACAAGGATATTTTTCCATTAATTTAGGACTTCTTTAATTTCTTTCAATAATGATTTGTAGATTTCATGTACAAGTCCTTTACATCCATGGTTAAATTTATTCCTAGAGATTTTATTTTTTCAATTGCTATTGTAAATAGAATTGTTTTCTTGATTTCCGTTTTGTACTATTCCTTGCTGGTGTATAGAGACACCACCGATTTCTGCATATTAATCTGGTACCCTGCCACATTGGTGAATTCACTGATTAGCTCTATGAGCTTTCTTGTAGTTTTTTCAGGATTCTCCTGAAGTTCCTACATATAAGATCATGTCATCTGGCAAAAGGAATAGCCTTACTTCTTTCCTTTCCAATTGGGATGCCTTTTATTTATTTTTATTGCTTAATTGCTCTGGCTAGACTTCCATTACACTGTTGAAAAACAGTGGGGTTAATGGGCATTCTTATCCTGTTCCTGATCTTAGGGGGGGAAGCTTTCAGTCTTTCACCATTGAGTATGACCGTAGGGGTGGGTTTTTTCATATATGACTTTTATCATGTTGAGGAAATTCCTTTATGCCACATTTTCCTGAGTGCTTTTATCAAGAAAGTGAGCTGAATTTTGTCAAATGCCTTTTTGCATCAAGATGATAATTTTTTTATGTAATGGTATATTATATTGATGATGATTTTCTTATGTTGAATCAGCCTTGCACTCCTGGTTGGTTTTGCAAGACAAAAAGCAAAAACATAAAAAAGAAACAAAAAGTAAATCTGTTTCCATTCTTAGCAGATTGGCTTGTGTGCATCCTTTCCTTGAGCTTTGTCTTCTTAACAATGAGTTTACAAATCAGTAAGAGGTGAACGTGGAGAATTCTGTGTGGCCTTTTCTGAGCAGGTGTCTTTCCCTAAGCATGTGTTGCCCTGGTAATTTTCCTGTTTACAGGGATCTGATTGTCTCCCCTTCTCCCTATGAAATAGCCTTACCCGCAGGTCCCAGGTACTCTACTGAGGGCCTTAAATCCAGTAATCCTTTGCCTCAGACTAGTGAAATTTGATTATTTCCTATACTGATTTAGCTGCCTAGTAGCTGTTTCTAGGTGTAGGGCAAGTTAACTGATGGCAAGCCAGGGATAAGTGTCCTTCAGGCTGCTACCAGACAGACTGACATGGTCATACATGCACCCTAGTATGTACACAAGTGTTACCCTGGTTTCTCCAGAGCCAGAACTAGGGATCCACGGGGAATGTAGGCCAGTTCTCCATGGAGATGGTGAGGGATTGGAGGAGGGCCATCAAGGATGCTACAAGAATTTCCTACCATTTTTAAGTTGCTCTTTTCTTGATTCGGCCATCTCCCTGTTCCTGCAACCCTTTAGCTCTTTTCCAGAGCTCTGGTAAAGATGGTTGTGCCAGTTCTTGCTTGTCATGCAAAGCTTCTCTGGGGGTGGGGGTGGGGAAGAGCCCTGGAGTGTCTCACTCCTCCATGTGGATGACATCACTCAAAAAGTTTAACTTTTTAAAATTGTATTTTAACTTCTTTTTATCCTTTTCATTATTTTATGAAATAAATTATTTTAGTGGTATGCTAATTTAAAACTGCATAGCAAGGACACAATTCCTCTAAGGAAAAATCTCAGCACAAAACAGATAATTTCTATTGTGTAAAGCAAGTCCATACTATCCAGACACACTTGTCTTAGAAAGAATTAGCTATAAAATATCTCCTTGCAAATAAAGAATTTTTCAAAATCAATTCATTGGTTTGACTCTTTATTTAACTTTATTTTTAAAGAAGTTTTAGATGACAGAAAAGTTACATTGAAAATATAAGGGATTACCATATAGCCCACCTCCTCCCCGTCTCACACTTTCCCCTATTAAAAACATCTTTCGTTAATGTGATATGTTTGTTACAATAGATGAACAAATATTGAAGCATTGCTACTTACCATAGAATATAGTTTACATTATGGTTTACAAGTGATTGACTCTTAATGTAATATCAATTGAAAATATCCTAGTTATTGAAAAACCTAGTGTGACAGGTTGATTTAGGTACCACAGAAAAAAATTCTTACCCTTAATCCATTCTTGAATGTGAAGCCATTTTAAATAGGGCTTTTGAAGATGTTATTTTGACCTAAAGTGTGATCAACTGACTCAGGATGGATCATAATCTTATTACTGGAGGCTGTCTGAAGGGAAAGTCAGGTGGAGAAGTAGGAAGCTGGAAGCCAGCAGAACCCATAAGAGAAAGGAAGAAGACAGCACCATGGGCACTGTCATGTGACAGAGAAGCCAAGGACCCAAGGATTGCAGGCGGCCAGCCCCAGAATGCCAGTTTTCAAGGCATCAGTATTGCCTTGCTTATGCCTGGATTTTGGACTTCTCCTAGCCTCAAAATTACCAATAAATTCCTGTTGTTTAAGCCAACCCAGTTTGTGGCATTTATGTTCAGAGCCAGGAAATTAAGATACACAGAAACATACCATTTACTTGCATTCATTTATTCAATGTGCTTTTGAGATCCTTTTATGTTAACAGCACGGTGCTAGTTGCTGATGATTCAAAAATTAAGACTCAAGACACACCCTAAAGAAGCAGCTCTAGCATGACACTTTTTGGAAAGATAGAGTTAGTGATACAGTATAGGGATAATTTACTTATTTAAGTTGAGTATTGATGGAGTATTTGAAATAACATTATTTTTCTAGAGGCTGATGATATTTTTGTATAAAATGCTGTACTTCAATAGCAAAATCTGACCCCAAGTTATCTGTGTTCAAAGAAAAATTGATTTTAAACAGACACTTCACAATAGAATCCTAGAAGCCTTTAGCTGAATTCATTTTTATTCTTTCAGCACTGACCCACAGAGAAGGTAGCTTGATCTCTTAAGTGAAACACTAATAAATGTCATATCAGATCTGAAGTGTTGTCTTTTCTTTCTCCTGATTCAACTTAAAACTTGGAAGGAATTGTAACAAAGGTGGCTACTCCCCAGATATTCTGAGAATCAGATGGGTCAGAACGGAATAAGGAGGCAGCAGATGGGATAAATTCCCACCAATCTTCAAGGATAGGTGCTGTCACTTGTGAAATAAGAAATGGATGCTGGTTTTCCTTCCTCCCTTCCTCTGGGATGATCTGGGGCTGAAGGTGCTGCTGTGTGGGAAGGGAAAGGGAAGAAGAGGGGGTGTAAGAGCCTTAGGAACCATGGCTATGGTTCTCAGTCTGTGGCTAAAGAAAGAGATGATTCCAGATGTATGCTCTGAAGCACAACAGTGCCTTGCATAAAATCTTCCTGCAACACTGGATCTAAATAATATTCTAGTGGCATACAGATGTGGGGAGAGTGAAACAATATTTGAGAGGAATGAACACAAGCTAATTTTACAGAAGTACAATATCTGAAATGTCATCATTCCTCCTCCCAGTTCTTTTCTTACAGACTAGCTCTTCATGGGAAAAGACATGTCCAAATTAAGATGGATAGAGTCATAATCAGATCAAGAAAAATCCAAGTACTGGGTAAAATTTCATTTTATTATACTATACTTCCTAGATCATAGCCCTGAAGGTGAAAGGCTGGAATACTCTCTATATGCAACAACCTCGTTTTTTTCAGGCAACTGACTCCTAAAGGCACTGCAATCAGGGTAAGGGTCACTCCGTAGGCCTGAGACCCCATCCTGTTCCCTTTGGGTACAAAAAGACATGTATGGAAGTCAAATGTACTAAGAGCTTAGCAAAGTCCCCAGCAGGGAAGGTCTGCCTTCCTAGACATCAGAACAACTAGAACTTACAAGGCTGGCACTTGACATATCTCTCAGTACGAAGGGAATAGCACCCAATGGCTCCAATCAGTGCAACCACTTGGTATCTGTTCTGGGAATGATGCTCCACCTTCACAACAGGCCACAGTGTGGCAGGAACATTTCACTTGATGTCCAGAGCATGGTGAGGCTGGCTGGAGCTTTTAAGCCTTACCAAAGACCAAGGAAGAAAAACGAAAAGACCATAACAGAGATGTCTAGGACTCTAAGCAATTTGACTTAGAAAATTTACAGGTTTTACTCTACACGAATTGCTCTGAAGACCTAGCAGCAATTCATCAGGTTTGCTGCCCAGTTCCAATTATTTTTCCTTTGTGCAACACAATCAACGACATTATAATCAGACATAATGTCACAAAGTTAAGTTTTTTAAGACAAAACATTTTAAAATGGTGAAAAGACTTCAAGTTCCTTAAGGGAATCATGGTGTAAAATTTCCGTGGTGATAATTTCATTAACATGGTGAGAATTTTGAAATGCTATATAAAATTAGATTAAAAATTTGAAATGTAAATTTCATTTAAAACACATCTACCTCATCATGCAGATTAGAAAAGAGCATTTCAAAGAAGAATATATTTTAATAACATTTTAAACAGCCTACATTTAAGAAGAAAAATACAGTCAACAAATAAAATTTCATATAAAAATGTTCAAATGTTCAAGGGGCATTGTCACAGTGGGTAAAGACTCACACAATAACTGTGAGAATATTGAATTCCCATCCCAGAGAGCTCTGACACATTCTTTAACGGTGCAGCAGCAGTCCCTTAAGTGCAGAGGCAATGACTGGCGAAGGAGGATGATCCACTGATGGGTCCCTGATATTGATGACTATGTTTATGAGCCTTTGCTTTTGAAGTTGAAACTTAGCCTATTGTTATGGGGTATCTAAGAGTTGCCTCCTGAGAGTTTCCTTGTTGCTCAAATGTGGCCTCTCTCTAAGCCAAACTCAGCATATAAATGTATTACCTTCCCCCCAGCATGAGACATGACTCCTGGGGATAAGCCTCCTTGGCATCGAGGGATTACTACCAAGCACCAACTGGCAATGAAACTGGAAAAAGACCTTGAATAAAAGGGGGGAAAGGTAAAGACAAATGAGTTTATACAGCTAAGAGACTTCAAAGTGAGTCGGGAGGTTGTCCCAGAGGTAACGCTTATGCACATCTCAGCAGGATCTCATAGACTGCCAAAGTAGATACTACCCCAAATAGTGGGACTCCTGAGGGCTCTGGAGACACCCAGGTCCTATGGTCAGGGCAGATAGCTCCAGAGTTTGGTGCCTTGCCAGTGGGCCCTATTTTGGAGTCTGTGCTTCTGAGAGTGACAGAGTTAGACTCAACAATGTTTTCCCTACACATGACTCATCTGTCCCTTCTATTTAAATCTATACTTGGTGCTGGAGTTTGTAGGTGCACATCCAAGAGACTCAAGTCTTTGGGCTGTCCATGTGACATCTGAGCCTGGAACCTCAGCGGAGTTGCAACACCTACTCTACAGCTCATTGGACTCACCCAGGACAACTAACAAGGAGATGATGATGGACAACAACCATCCCAAGGAACAGAGAGAGTCTGCAACTGCAAGCAAGATAGTCCCATCCATCTTCCCCATGGGATGTAAGCCCCCTCTCAATTAAAGGTGGAGTGGACATCACCAACCCAGAATCCTCAGGATTTGGGGAAAGAACTATGGACTAGAGTAGACTAATTGGTATTCAACCAAAGACATATTGTAGTTCTAGCAATAGAAGAAACTACAATATTGATGTGGAGCCAGTAGCCACTGGAGGCTCTGGGGGCAGTGAAAGGGAAAAAATGCTATAATACAGGGGCTTTTTAGGGACTTGGGAATCGTCCTGAATGACACTGCAATGACAGATATAGGTCATTTCATATCACATAACATGCAGAACTGTGTGGGAGAGAGTGTAGACTACAATGTGAACAATGGTCCATGCTTAATGGCAAAGCCCCAGGATGTGTTTATCAATTGCAATGAATGTGCCACACTGATGAAGGATGTTTATGTGGGAGGGTATGGGAGGTGTGGGGAGTGGGGCATATGAGAATCCCTCTATTTTTTGTGTAACATTTATGTAATCTAAGTATCTTTTAAAAAATAAAAAAAATTATTATAAAAAAAGCATTTCAGGGAAATCACTGATGTGTGCCACTGAAATTAAAGTTGTTAATTTTTAAAATCATGACTTAAAGGTGATTTTTTTTCCAAGAGAAATACTTTGCTTTTCTCTACTCATCAACCAAATTCTTCATTAACCTACTAGAACTTAGCAACATTGTTGTGCAGCTGATAGCCCTCCCTTTTTATTATGCAAATAAGACTATACAGGTGGTTACAGATTTTGAAATAACTGTTACTAATTATACATTATTCTCAAACACCATAATAGAAACAGATTGAACTTGATATTGACATAAGGAAAATATGCAGTTTAAGAAAATGATATGGTATCAGAAACAGATGTTACCATAAATTAGAGTCTAATAATTTACGGGTGAAATTCTGCTGAAGGCTCAGTAATCCATACTGGGTTTTTTATGACTTACCCAGCAAGAATCAGAGCCAAATGTCCTACATATGGTTTAATCTCAGTTGAATTATATTTGATTAAAACTTTCAATGTGACATGATTAATCAATTACCTTGGAAATTCAACTGTCATGTCGAAATAGGTCGGTTGCTAATATAACTCATGGCAATGACAGTCATGATGGTTTACTTTCCAAAACACAAGACCAGAGAAAGGAGGGGAGACAGCCTCACACGTTCAAACGAAGTGTGCTGAGCAGTGGTGGAGTCATGCAGCTACGAGCCTGGCTTGAAGGTCACGGCCATATTCGAGGGACAGCTGCAGGGACCAAAGGGCCCATTGTCACAGTCAAGATTATGGAAGAATGTGGGTTGCCAGGCCTTATCCTGAGGGGGTCAAGAGAGACATTTGGTTTGGCCCTCACCTCTCAAAGGGCCTCAGATTTAGACTTTGGTGTAATCTCTGAGTTATACCATACAATCACAAAGGTGCTGAGATTAACTAATGGAGGGATTCATCTTAAAATTCTAAATATACCATAATCTGCATAAGAATAATAGAAAATTTCTTCATTTTCTAATATACAAAGAACATCAACAATGGAAGCACAGCTGGACCAGTCTTGACCTCTGAAAGGCCTTCATAGAGCCAGAAACTTGGAATTGCAAATATTGAAGATAAATCTCTACAGAGTGTTAGTTTTATGATATTGTCATAAACACCATTATTCATAATTCTGATAGGACTGACCATCAGAGCAGGGGATTTTAGCAAAATAATTGCTTTCTCAAACATAAGCAGTTATACCAACCATGAGAAAATAAGCAAATAAGAAAAAACTGGAGTTGAATGTGAGTGCTTTACCAAATTAAGCATTAACAACAGTTTCAATTTATGAACCCCCACTACTTGACTATTCCTTTATAACTTTGTGGCAAATTCTAAAACATGATTAATTAATCTTAAACTTTACATGTATGAAATTCATATAAATGTGTGTGCTTAATACATATCTGTTTTGACAGTTTCTAAAACACATTTGGCATTGCTCTCATTCCTTAGATATCAGGGTGACAGAAAATATATAAAAGCCCCAACAGAATATAGCAAAATGTAATCCAAATTGAGAATTTGGTCCTTAACTTAAGGAGTTCAGTGAAAGAGTTTTGTAGATATCAAGGCATAGTAAATAATTCTAAATAGTTGATAATTACTGTACTCTACCTGTATACAGCTAGTCCAAGTGATTACTTCATAGTTTATCTTTACCCAAAAATGAATTATCCTATTACACAAGAAACTAATTTCTCAAGTTTTATGTTTTTCTTTAATAAGTATTTGTTACTAAGTGGGAATGGGTTAGATACATAGTTCTTTCTTAGGCATCAGTAAGAAATGGGAAAAGGCTACACTCATGGGGTATTGGTCCCTTAAAAGGCGGGTGCCCAGGCTCTAGCACCCTGAAGACACAATGCTGTGCAACCTCCCAAATGGAGGACCAAAACAGAATGTTACATGGGGTGTGGTTATGGTGCCAAAAAGACAGCAGGGACTCAAGGAAAGTTGACTTGGTGGTTATCCTTTGAGGCAGGGGTACAAGGTTCAAACTCTGATTAGGGGTTAAAGTGAGGATCTCATAATCTTCACAGACTGGGCCAGAATTTACTCTCTGAAGAAGTGACTCAATTCTAAATCCTGCCAGGGTGGAGGATGAGCTGGAATGGGGGCTGGTGATTTGCTGCTTGAATCAGAAACTGGGAAAAAACATCCCAGAAGTAAAAACAGAAGGCAGAAATATGAGTAAAAGAAGGCTGACACTTGCTCTTTTTTTTCCCTTGGCTTCAAGCCCAGTAAACTTAAAGAACCAGAGTTGTCCCTTAGGACTATAGGGTGAACTTCAAAGAATCCCTTTGGAATCAATTAATTCCTACAAATATTTATCGAAGAAGACACTCAGAGGTATTTGACAGGTAAATATTTAAATTCAATGAGACCCAATAAGACAGCCCTGTGAACAGTGCTTGTTTGTGTTTGTTTGTTTTTTGTTTTGTTTTGTTTTGCAAAGGCCATTACAATATCATTAAACATTTGGTAAATGAATGAAAATGGTACTAGTACGTTAGAGTGTTCTGGCACCATAAAGCATCTCCAAATTGCTCTTCAAGCTATTCAGTTCCACTGAAAACCTGGAACAATGAATAACCATGGAGGCTTAGTGTAACAGTTTGGCATTATTTATGAATTCCAAAATTAGATACTGGATTATGTTTATGAACTGGACTTTTCCTATGGGTATATTAGATTATATTGGATTCAGAGGTTTCACTTTTACTTGATTAAATAATGTTTAAGGCTTTGACTGGGCCACATCAGTAGGACATTGAATCCCCGCTCCCATGGTGGGTGGGGACTCACATAGAAAACATACTGCAGAGAAAGGAGTTTGGGGTTTTTGAGCTGGATCCCCAGGAAGTAAGCACACAGAGGACCTTGGGCGTGAGGAAGGACAGAAGGCCTCGGGAAAAGAGAAAAGCCATTCTCCTGACAGGTCACAGCTGGCCCTGTGGAGAGCACAAAGCAGGTGAGCCTGGGGAGAATTGAGCCCTGGGGAGAGAGACAAAGCCTAGAGAGCCTGACCATGGAGCCTTAAGAGGAAGAGGAAGGCTGAACATCAGCAGCCATCTTGCTCCAACATGTGGCAACAGACTTTGGTGAGGGAAGTAACTTATGCTTTATGGCCTGGTAACTGTAAGCTTCTACTCCAAATAAATACTCTTTATAAAAGCCAACAGACTTCTGATATTTTGCATCAGCACCCCTTTGGCTGACTAATACACTTAGTATATGCATTAATGTCTAATTTTCAATGAAGGGGCAATAGCTGTTAAAGTTATATTGCCCTTTTTTATGGTTTGGTAGTTGGTTATGTACCCAAAAAACACATGTTCTTAATCTTATACCATGTCCCTGTAGGTGAGAAACCACTGTAAATAGGACCTTTTGAAGACAGGACTTTTAGTTAAGCTGTGTTTGACCAGAGCATAGTGGGCCTGAATGTGGATTATTGGAGGCCTTATAAAAAGAAAGCCACAGGGGCGTCAGAAGCTAGAAGCCATTGGAAACCAGAAGAGCAGGAAGAAAGGAGAGGTCATCACCATACGAAAGGAGACCAAGATGATACCCAAGGAAGCCCAAGGATCACCAGCAGCCAGCACGAGAACCAACAGACTTCAGCAAGAAAGAAAACCTTGCTGATATTTGAACATTTAGCTTCTGAAACCTGAAGCCAATAAATGCCTATTGTTAAGCCAACCATTGTATGGCATTTGTGATAGTAGCTCAGGCAAACTAAGACAATGGGGAAAGACTAATAATTACAACTGTGAGATGCCTCATATGCTGTTTTCCAAAAATCTTCCCAATACCACCACTGAGTAGGAGTTATTTCCATTGTAGAAATGAGAAAATTGAGGCTAAGTTTAGAAGCAGAGTCAAGCATTAAGCCCAAGTCTGCCTACTTCAGAGCAGGTGCCCTTTCCACAAGAAGATAAAGTACGAATCACCACCATGGTAACACTAAGATTATTAAAGATTATTTTATCGTGTTTCACATCAACATTTTTCCTGAAGGACTTAAATAATAATGCAAATCGGGGGAAAATCTTTTAAGCACTGAGTTACCATGTGGGGTAAAAGCATGATATGCACCTTTCTCCCAATTTACAAGTATTACAGGAAAGTATAATAAGTATATTTAATAGGTGATAAGCACCTTAGAAAGATCTAGATATATTGTACACATTTACTAATTATAGCTCAGAGGCTCAGAGATAACCATAGGTTCTTTTATAAACACACTGGCTGTCAACCTTTTATAATAGTTTGTCAACTGTATTTCTTTCCAAATACCCCTGATGAAAATGTGCAATTATTAAAACTATCAAAGTCTATGCATTTGAATTCAAGTATAACCCATTTAAATGTTATGGCCTTCCTTAAGTTTTGTAATGCACATGGGATAAAATAACATGTAATAAATTGGCTGCTTTAAGAAAGAAAAAAAATAGCTTATAACATAGCAGCCAAATCCTAACAATGGTTTAGTAAGAGGCCTTGACTCAATTATTATATAAATAAGTACTCCTACAGGAATGAACTCAGTTGTGATTATAATGAAGTCTTAAATTAAAAACAAGGACTTTAAAAGAGATACCAACTGTTCCAAAGCTACCAGGAAAGTTTATTAAATCGTGGCTCCTAGGATAATATTTAAGGAGCCAATCTTCTTTCACAATGACAAATCACACTTCAAAATCGCCTTTGTAGTCATAAAACCCTAGAGCTATGCAAGACCCTGAGCTGTCCTTCATCTTTAGCCAACAAAAATATCAGCAATAAGTACTGCTTGCTTTCCACCTGCAGAATAGCCTAAATGAAGGTAAATAAGGCATTCATGCAAGAAATTAACACATGGCAGGAAATAATACCAAGCTCCAGGGTAAAATTCAGTCTTGTGTCACAGTAGAAATCAAAGAGTATAACTTAGAATATGAAATCCCCAAACAGTATCTCATTAGTGATATCAAGAACTTTACTCCAGGGGCAATTTTTTTAGAACAGCGGGATTTCAATCTTATTCTAATTTTATTATGCTTTTAAATGAATTCTTTACCATCTAGAACTATATGCAAGAAAATTCTAGCACTGGCTTTTATTTAGCTTTAAACATCATCAGTATGATGTCCTGGTGTCTTGTTCTATTAATATTAGTCATTATTTTGGTTATTCATATTTCTCAGACTTAGTAAGTAAATGAACATTCCATTCCAATATGCTCAGTTTTCATTTAATTTTCATAAAACTGAAAAATAATTTCTCAAGTGCTCATCAGTAGCATATTTCAGGCGATTTCAGAATAGCTGGGACAACTGTTCTAAGGACTCATCAGGAATGTGTAAAAATTAAAGTGATCTAATTTTATACACACATAAAATGATGATGCTAGCAAAAGCCATCAATTGTATCGTGCTACATCTTGTTCTGATGCTTTGGGCCTGGTTTACAGAATCACAGAACAAACTAATGTCAAACTGAAGCTGAAGTCCAAGGATAAGATCTGCAAAAAGGGTTTGGAGAAAGAAGAGGTGGCACACAGCCGTACACATGGGTGCATGCCTAAAATATACCAGGAAAGGAATTAATTAGAGCCACTGACACAAAGGACAAGCACAAAGGAATTTCTCATGATTCTTCCTCTGTGTGACTCATTTCTAAGCTCTGAGGCAGAGCAAGAAATGCCTGGAGAGGTTGCTCCCTGCAGCCAAGCATGCAACAGCAGAGCAGGTCAACTAATTAGTACAACATTCTGTTAGTGCCATCGTGCTGACTGATTACAATAATCTCTGAAATATCCTCCTAAATAACGACATGTGATATATAAATGTAGTCCACGCAGTACATGGCTGATGTGTATGTTTCTGCAGGACTTCAGCCAATGCGGGCCACCCTGGCAGATTATATTGTAACTTGTGGCCAATGAGTGCCAGACTGTAACACTCTCAGCCAATAAACACTCTACACCTTTATCCTGGGTCAAATGTTTTCTTCAGTGTGTGTTTCTCCAGCCATCGCCTCTTTCTTCTACTATTTTGTGTTTTGGTAAGTAGTTTCAAACCATAATGATTGACAAATATAGGCTGGAGCTGCTGGTGATAAAGAAAAGAAGTGCATAATACTGGTGTCAGAATGCCTGTGTTAAGATGGCTGTAAGTGTTGAGGAATCAGCAGGCAAAGGTCTTCAGAAGTTCAGGATTGGTGAAAGCCTTTTGATATTATTCAGGGCACCAAGGACATCACTGGAGCCTGACAGTCTGGGACAATACTGTGTGAACAGTAGCTGGAAGAAACCATCGCTAAGCAATCATGACTTCAAGGAACTGAGGAAAACTAAAGAGAGAAAACAAAAATTGGATACCAAGAATGCATCTTTGTTGGGATTAAGCCAGAGTTTTTCAACTACAGGTAATATCCAATTAGTGGGCCATGAAATCAATTTTATGGATCACAACCATTCTTCCCTCATAAAATAAGAGAATAAAATTGAATAAAATAGAAAATATTCACAAAGTTAACTATTGTCCATAAATTTGTTTCATTTATTATTTATGCCTTGGTATGGTATATAATATACATTCATGGGTCACATTTTAAAATGTATGAAAGCCACTGCTCTAAGCATGAACTACCAAAATAATATTCAATTGATTTGCATCTCCATTCTCAGAAGTGTACTCCCCACAATAAACGGG
>PVKH010010362.1:0-18299 GCA_004027955.1 Chaetophractus vellerosus | reverse complement strand
TTCTGCTTCCATTCACGGCCGGCTCTCAGTTCGCGGGTGGCTGGCTGCGCTCCATTCGATGGCGACCTGCCCTGCCTGTGGTGGTTTTTGCCCTGTCCGTGGCAGCTTTTTGCCCTGCCCACGGCGGCTCTGGCCCACCCATGTCGGCTTGCCATTCTCAAGGCGGTCTGCCCGCTAGGAGAGGTCTCCGGGAACCGAACCCAGGGCCTCCCATGTGGTATGCCGGCGCCCTATCCACTGGGCTATCCAGCCGGCCCCCATCTTGTCATTTTGACATCTCTTATCTCTCTTGCTTAAACTTCCACTTCACCTTTTATCTCTATATGGTTTCTGAATGGAAGTAGTTTGAACAATAAAAGCACATTTTTTTTCCACATTGATGACTTGTTTCTCAAGTCATTTGTTTGAAAAAGCATCCTAAGAATTGTAAGTAACCACCCCCCAACAGCAATAAAGGTAATTTTTTTCTGTTTCTGAAACCTTTATTAACATGACTGAAACTCCACATACCTTCTTTCTTTTCTTCCTTCTTTTTTTCCTTCCTTCCTTTCTTCCTACCTTCCCTCTTTCCTTACATCCTTCCTTCCTTCTATCCATTCATATATACATATAGAGAGAGCAGTTACTACAAGCTAGACATCATTCTAGTTGCCCACCCCCCATCCCTCCTCTTCACCAGCAAGACTTCCAAAAGAAACCAGCTAAAATTGATCATAAACTGCCCTAGAGACAGCCAGCTATGATGGAGTCAACCACAAAATCTGTGCATTACTTGGGCTTGAGTCATGTACCATGCACCACATGTAATATCTTTCTCTTGGTTTTACTGCTGTGTTCACTTTCTGGTTATTGCTGCTGATCTTAAAATATTTTACTAAACTCTAAGAAGCTCCACTATTAAATAAAATACTCTGCATTACAGAAGTCACAGATATTGTTGAGGATGAAACACCTTTTCCATGCTAGAACAAAAATTGTGTGCCCTCTATATCAACCGGAATCTTTTGACCCATCCCGAGCTAATATCAGGTCATTTTGTGAATCAAAGTTTGGGTACACCATCTTTCCTAGACTTGGAATCCAGTAGTTTGTATACCACATTACCCTTAGACAGGGAATTCAGTTCTCAAGCTGTTAGTACCACCATCTTTTTGCCCTCTTCCCATCTCTTAGCCAGATCACAGATTCATACCCAATTCTTTTCTTTTGGGGCTCACTGGAGAAAATAATCAGAGCAATGGCTTTGGAGTAAAACTTAGATTCCCATTGTTTATTCTGTATCACAGATATGACTTGGAAGATCAAAATGCGTGGTCCCATATCCTTGTTTTGGTGCAGAGAGACACCAGTATGTCTAATCTGGATCACAATCCACAGAATGAAATCAAACATGCAGATTTTATAGAACTAACTTAGAAATGGCCTGACCCCAGAAATAAAACAAAACAAAGTAAATTCAGGAAAAGGGAAACACAGGCCTTCTCAAGTACCAGACTTCCAAGGGAAACTTAGGTCTTTGGGAAGAGTGATTTTCTGATCTAGCCCAGAAACAGAATTCATTGGTAACTATAGGCAAGAGTTAGTCTCAATTGTGTAACTTTGTTCTGCACTTTCCATACTTCCTGCTGTAATGTGAATGACTTTAAGAGAAAACACCAAAATGCTTTTGTCTGGTAGCTGGGCTCTTATTTCAGAATTCCTGTCAGAGGATGCATGTTAGATGGTTCAGATAATGGATCACAGAAACAATAATGCAATGGCTAATAGGAAGTGATGTGTCTTTCCTTCTTCATAAAAAAAAGTTAAAAGGAAGACTAAACTTCTTCCAAATTTTAGTAGTTCTAATTTCATATATGGAATAATAAAGAAGTGGGAAGTTAAAAATGTAGTTGAGACGTTTATATATTTTGCAAAACCTTATTAAATGTTTAATCTATGCCTACACTATACTAGATGCTGAGAACACAGAATTTCAAAACAAAAGCAATCCCTGGTATTGATGAGATAGGTAGATTATTGGAATTTATGTATTTATGGTTCTGAATTTAAAATGGAATGCATATATTTCAGCATGTTTTCCCTCCTGGTATAATTAATCTCTCTCTTAATATTTCTTTATTTTGGCCATCTTTAGGAGATAGTCAACTTCAACTGTCGTAAACTGGTGGCTACAATGCCTCTTTTTGCTAATGCGGATCCTAATTTTGTGACTGCCATGCTCAGCAAGTTGAGATTTGAAGTGTTTCAACCTGGAGATTATATCATACGAGAAGGAGCTGTGGGTAAAAAAATGTATTTCATTCAACACGGTGTTGCTGGTGTCATCACAAAATCCAGTAAAGAAATGAAGCTGACGGATGGCTCTTACTTTGGAGGTTAGTAAAAATGAAAATGTAAATGTGATAAAGTCTAATTTGCTTAAGATATGTGTCTATCAGAACGTTGGAGATATCTGAATGTTGGTTTTTAATTGCCTTGTATTTGACTTCTCATAAAAGTGTGTATAATGGTGTGTTTTCACATTCCAGTGTCAGATGTTCAGTGTATGTGCATATACTAGTGTTCATAGGTGAAGTATTGTTTCCTCCTCTTTAACTAGAACTAAATAACAGGGGCTTAAAAAAGATGGAATATCTCATGCAAAAACCCCAACAGGGTCAAATGGCTTCCTCATTTCAGTGCCAGGACCCAATTCCTTTTATTTTGTCTGCCATCCACTAGAGAAGAGCTCCATCCTCTACTATATTTCGATATAATCCACAAGAGGTGGGAAAAGACTGTCTTACTTTTCCAGAGCTGCTATGACAAATATTGCACATCGCTTCACTGAAATGACAATAATTTATTGTCTCACAGTTTTAGAGGATAGAAATCCAAATGAAGGTATCACCAGGCCTTGCTTTCTCCTGGAGTCTGTACTGGTCTGGTATTGGCAATCCCCCATCAGATGGCAATCTCTCTCTCGAGCTTCTCTTTTGAGGGGCCTCTATTTCTGTATCCAATTTCTTTCGCTTATAAGTACTTTAAGCCATGTTGGATTAAGGCCTGACTCCATTCAATTTGGCCACACCTTAACTAAAAATAGCATCTTCAAAGGACCTATTTACAAATGGGTTCACACCCACAGGACCAAGGTTACTACTTGAACATGTCTTTTGTGAGGGTCATGATTCAATCCCCAACACAGAGTCAGTGAAGAGCAAGCAGCTTCTCTTTAAATATGTGCCCCAGAAATTGCCATAATCACTGCTACTCCCATCTCGTTGACTAGAATTTAGTTACAGGATCACCTCTAGCTATAAAGAATGTTGAGAAATGTAGCCCCTAGCTGGGTGGCAATTTGTCTTGCTAAAAATTCTGAAAATCTGGAATGTTTCCAACTTCATTTCTATAATAAGATATATATTTATGTCTGTGCCTTTGTACACAAATTGCTAGGAGTTGAATTGCTGGGTCAAAGACTATGCATATTTTTAAATTGAGATAAATAACACTAAATTGCCTCTATGATGAGACTGCCTGGTTGTACATTGCTAGTTCAACTCATTTTTAGTTTTGTCCTCTTCAGTAAAAGTGTCATCACCTTATTGTGTAGTTTGCATTTTCATTTTTACTAGTGAAGTTGAAGCATCTTTTCACAAATTTATTGGTCATGGGTATTTATTTTTCTGTTTCTATTTTTGCATATTTTTTCTACTGTGTTTTTAAAAGCAATTTATAGAAAAGTTCCTAATATATTTTTGATATGTGCTGCAACTGTGTTCTCCAAGATTGTTTAAGGTATTTTAACTTTGTTCTTGGTGTCTTTCATCATTCTGATCTTCATTTTTATTCATTCAATTCTGTCTGTCCTTTCCTTTAAGAGATTAGAATTGTTGTGATCCTTTAGCTGGTTTTGACTATTGCAGAATTATGGAAATTCTTTCCATATTTCCTTCTATTTTGTTATTACTATTTTAGTTATTATTTTAATATTATTTACTATATTTCATTATTATACATACTTTTATTACATTTTCATTTTTAGCATTAATCCACCCAAAATATATTTGCAAGTATAATGTAAGGTAAGATTTTTTAATTTCCCCAAAAGAGACAATTCTTCCTCAGTAATTGATGGAAGATTTCATCCTTTCTGTAAAATATTGAAATGTTTCTTTAATAACATGCCAAGTTTAGGACATTTTCTTTTTCACAGCTAAGGAAATTTAGGGGGGAAAGTTTTGAATTTTGATAAATGTTTTCCTTCTAAAATTTTCAAGTAAACATAAGATTCTTCTCCATTAACCTATTGTGTATGAGTAGAAAATATTACTGAAAATAATTCACTTCTTTGATTTTCTGCTCCCCCACTGGGGCAATTTTAATATTTCTAACTTTCCCTATCTTCCTCCTCTCCTTTCACCTCCTTTGTGAAGATTAGGACAAGCTTATAAACTAATAGGATCTACTTTAGAAAAGAGAGAACACTAATATTTGGTTGAAAAAAAAAGAGAAAGAGTTATTCAAAGCTCATGGGAGTAGGTAATAAAAGTTTGCGTGTACAGGTCACGTGCAGAGAGAGGTTGGTTGGAGGAATAAAGCGTTTGAGACAATTCTGGAGGTGTGCTATGTAGAAGAAAAGTTTAGAAAAGAAATTTTTCAAATGTTCTTAAGCATTAAGAATAGATTTCTACATTTGAAATGTTTTGAAATTCAAAGGAGCTTTAAATTACTTTGTAATTATATTTGGTATTATGACTAACATTTTACACAGAGACTGGAACATGTGCCTCCCTGACTTTATGTGGGTTAAACTATTAGGAAAGTCAGTTACATTAGTAAATGTTCTTTGTTGAACCATTAGATTTTTAGAGGATAAAAATATTTTTTCCTGATATATTATTCCTTTAACACAATGTAACATCTCCCTCCATAGTTATATTGGTCTGTAATTTTATTGTTACCGTTGTTATTTTTGTGATTCCCTTGATGACTTTGGATATCAGGTTTTGTTTGCCTCGTATAAACAGTAGGAAAACTTTTTAAAAAATATTTGCTGTATTTTAGTGGGATTTAAACAATCTATTCATTGCATGTTATTTGAGGGTTTGTTAGGCTTTCCAAGTAAATCAACCTAGTTCTGGTTCCCTATCTTCTATAGTTAAGGAAATACTGATGTTTTCTACTTCTTTATGAGTAACCATTAAGTTCATATAATTCTGTTGTTCTTAATACTGAATAAACATTAGAACCCATTGGAATGCTTCAAAAGCAATCTGTTCAAATTCTCGTAGCTTTTACCCAGTGTCCTTTTTCTGTTCAAAATGCTACATATGCTATCACAAAAAAAAATAATAAAAGTTACTCTTTCTCTTCTCCTATTCCACAGTGTATTTTTGAAAGATAGTCACTATGCACAGCCCACAATTAAAAGATGAGGAATAATGCTCCACTTGTGAGGGCAGCATGTCTATATAAATTATCTAGAACTATTCTGAAAAAGAGATATATCTATTCTCTACCAGTTATTAATCAATCTTTTTATTATATACTATGGAATGTGGATATGTATTTTGAATTTGGGTTATAACCCAATACTTTATTAATTATGTTGTTAAAGTTGTCTTGGCTTTGGCCATTGTGTATTATTTCAGTTGGCCCTTGTGTCCCATTGAAATACCCCCCAGCATTGTTGTTGTTTGAGTTTCTTCTTCTTATTTTGGTACTACATGATTCTCCAGGCATATCTTTTATATTTACCACCCCAGTTCTAAAATCAAGCACTTTTCCAAGGAACTCTGGCTCTTTTCTTTGGAGAATGACATTAGAAACCAAGATTCAGACAATAGGTGTGCTTGTAGCTACTGGGATGCTATTGCTTCTAGGCTCTCTTAGCTGAAAGAACAAGGAGACATATATGTTTATACTAACTCGTGTATGTTTGTGTGTGTATATATGTGTGTGTGTGTGTATCTATCTGCATCTGTATTAAGCTAACCATGAGTTCACACTGATGTTTCCTAAACTAATATCTTATGATATGGCTCATTCTGGTCTCTTCTCCTTGCTAATTTGTTAACTTCCCACCTAACAATGAGAAACTTGGCTCCTACCACTTACAATCATTTACTTAATTGTTTAATTCTAGTATAAATGTACAGTGATTTCAGGCATTGTTAACCCATACCTCCATAGGAAACAACTTTATTAGCTATAGGACAGTGCTTATGTATAGTTCCTTCTGGATTTAGTCTTACAAACCCCCCTGATTTGGGAAGGGATTTAGGTCACCATCTT
Source organism: Chaetophractus vellerosus (assembly GCA_004027955.1). Lineage (NCBI taxonomy): Eukaryota > Metazoa > Chordata > Mammalia > Cingulata > Chlamyphoridae > Chaetophractus > Chaetophractus vellerosus. The sequence goes on along the minus strand of PVKH010010362.1, from coordinate 12,020 downwards.
ATTCCCCACCTACTTCATTGAAGTTGTTTCATATATTTGTAAAAGAGTTAGATTCTTTTTTAATGGTTTGCATTCCATCCTGTGATATCCCATCCACATAAATGATTTTTTAAAATTTGTGTACCATGTTTACTCTTTGTGCTGTAAAGTTATATGGATATTAACAAGTGATTAATTTCTTTTATTACCATTACAGTATTGTACAAAATAGTTTCACCATCCTAAAAAGTCTCCTGTGCTCACCTGTTCAACTTTTCTCCTATCCCAAATCCATGGCAATCACTGATCTGTTTACTCTCCATATACTTTTGCATTTTCTGAAAATCAATATAATTGGACTAATACAGTGTGTACTATTGGATTTTTGTTGTTGTTGTTGGATTTCAAAATCCATTTCTTCATTGCTGGTAAATGGGAAAGCAATTGACTTTTATATACTAGCCTGGTTTCCAGTGATTGCAGTAGTCCACTTATTAGTTAATGGAGTTTTTTGGTCAGTTCTTTGGAATTTTCCACATAGACAATCTTGTCACTTACAAATAGAGTTTTATTTCTTCATTTTCAATCTGTATGTGTTTTATTTCATTTCCTCATGTTAATTCACTAGCTAGAACTTCCATTTTGATGTTGATTAGGAGTGGCAATACAGGCCATTTTTGCCTTATTCCTGATCTTTGGTGAAAAGCATTCATATTTTTATCATTAAATATGATGCTAGCTGAAGGTTTTGGTGAATATCGTTTATGAAATTCAGGAAGTTCTCCTCTACTCCCAGTTTTCTGAGAATTTTTAATAGGAATAGATATTGAATTTTGTCAGTATTTTTTCTGTGTCAAATTGGTATTATCATATAATTTTCTTTCTTTAGCCTACATTGACTAGCTTACATTGACTGAGTATGAATGTTGAACCAGCCTTGCAAGCAGAACTTAGTCATGCTGTAGAATTTTTAAACATGTAATAAAATATAAAAATATATGAAAGTCTTTTGGGTTAAATTTGGTAATAATTTGTTGACAATTTTTTCATCTATGTTCATTAAAAATCTTGTTCTGAGCTTTTTCTTACCTATAAAGTCTTTTTTTTTTAAAGATTTTATTTATTTTATTACATATCTCCCCTCCCCCCCGCTGCGGCGACACGCCGAGACTGTTCACTGCGCAGGCATGGCTTTCCCCGCTTGTGGGCGGCTTCTGCTTCCATTCACGGCCGGCTCTCAGTTCGCGGGTGGCTGGCTGCGCTCCATTCACAGGCGACCTGCCCTGCCCGTGGCGGCTTTTTGCCCTGTCCGTGGCAGGTTTTTGCCCTGCCCACAGCGGCTCTGGCCTGCCCATGGCGGCTTGCCATTCTCAAGGCGGTCTGCCCGCTAGGAGAGGTCCCCGGGAACTGAACCTGGGGCCTCCCATGTGGTATGCTGGCACCCTATCCACTGGGCTATCCAGTCGGCCCCATTACCTATAAAGTCTTTAGCTGGTTTGGGTACTAAGTTAATTCTGGCCTCATAGAATTGATTAGGAAGTGTTCCTTCTACTTTTATTTTCTGGAAGAGAATCTAGAGGATTGTTATAATTTCTTCTTAAATATTTGGTAAAATTCACCAGTGAAATTGCTGGGCCTGGTGACTTTTTTTTTTTAAGAAAGTTATTATTTATTCAATATCTTTATTAGATACAGGGTTACTCAGGTTATGTATTTCTTATTAAGTGACTTTTTTTAGTGCACACATTCCAGGAATTGCTATTTCATCTAAATTATCAAATTTATGGGCACAGAGTTGTTCAAAGTATTTCTTTATTATTATCCTTTCATTGACCATAGGATCAGTAGTGATGACTCTTTCTTTTGGGATATGGGTAATTTGTATCTTCTTTCTTTTCTTCCTAGTTAGCTTGTACAAGGATTTATCAATGTTTCTATCTTAAAAACAACCAGCCCTCAGCTTCATTGATTTTTATCTATTGTTTTCCTATTAATTTTTAATCTATTTTTTATTATTTCCTCATTCTTCTTGCTGTAGGCTTAAATTGATTTTCATTCTCTAGTTTGATAAAGTGGAAGCTTAGATTATTGATTTTAGATCTTTCTTCTTTTCTAACATATGTATTTAACATTATATAGAATAAATTTTCTCTAAGCACTACTTTTGCTGCCTCTGACAAAATTGAAAACTTAATTTCATTTTAATTTAGTTCAAATATTTTTATTTAACTTCTGATTTCTTCTTTGACCGTGTGTTAATTTGGAGTGCTTTAAATATTTGCAGAGTTTCCAGCTATCTTTCTGTTATCACTGTTTCCTTTAATTCTATTGTTGTCTGAAAACTTATTTTATATGGTTCCCTTTACTAAGTTATATGTTATGGCGCAGAATATGTTGTATCTTGGGGAATGTTCCATGTGAGTATGAGAAAAATAGGTAATTTGCTGTTCGTTGGATAAAGTATTTTATAAATGCCAATGAGATTAATTTGGTTGAGTGTACTGTTCATGTCAACCATATTCTTCTGTTTTTCTTCATGGTTGATCTATCAGTTCATGAAAGAGAGGTGTTGAAGTCTCCATTATGATACTGATTTTGTCTGTTTATCCTGGCCACTCTTACCAGATTTTTCTTCATGTATTTTGAAGCTTTTTTTTGTTAGGTGCATAAACATTTGTATTATATATCTTCTGGGAGAATTGAACCCTTTATCATTATTTAATGCTCCTCTATATCCCTGATATTTTTTTCTTATTCTGAAACCAGGTGAGTGTAGTGGTTTGAAGCTGTGTGTACCCCAGAAAAACATGTTCTTCAATCTAATCCATTCCAGTGAGTGTAAACCTATTTTAAGTAGGACTTTTTGAAGAAATTACTTAAGTTAAGGCATGGCCCACCTCATTCAGTGTGAGTTTTAATCCTATTACTGGGATCCCTTATACAGGGAATGAAGGGGGGGGGGAGAGAGAGAGAGAGAGAGAGAGAGAGAGAGAGAGAGAGAGAGAGAGAGCGCACATGCCATGGAAGCAAGAAGATGAAAGCAATGAAACACGGAAGAAAAGGGAGAGACCAGCAGACACCACCATATGCCTTATCATGTGGTAGGGAAGCCAAGGATCACTGGCAGCCAGTCTTCAGGAAGAAAGCATCACCTTGATGATGTCTTGATTTGGCTATTTTTCAGCTTGGAAATTGTAAGGTAATAAATTCCCATTGTTAAGCTGAACCAATTCATGGTAGCCTAAGAAACTAAAACACTGGCTTTGTCTGAAATTGTGAAATTGATGTAACCATTCTTTCTTTCTTTTGATTATTGTTAGCATGGTTTATCTTTCTCCATCACTTTATTTTAACCTATCTGAAGCTTTATATTTTAAAGTAGGTTTCTGATAAACAACATAATTTGGACTTGGCTTTGACTTTTTTTTTAGCCCACTCTGACCATCTCTGTATTTCAACAAGTGTATCTAGATGATTCATGTTTAATATTATTGATATATTTGGATATGAATCATGACTATACTTGTTTTCTATGTGTTGCCAACGGTTTCATTTTGCCTTATCTAGTTTGCACTGAGCATATTGTATGATCTCATTTTATCTCCTATCTTAACAAATCAATTGTATTTGCTTATAAATAATTTATTGGTTTAAATTCTGTATCTTTAACTAATATAAATATAACTTAAAACAACACCATCTGATTCACATGTAGTGCTGGTACATTATAAAAGAGAATTACCAATTCCTCCCTTTTATCCCTTGATATATTACTGCCATTAATTTTACTTACTATTATACTAAAATAATTCCATACATTATTGCTACTATTACTTTAAAGAACAACTTTTAGGCCAATTAATTTTAAAAAATAAAGATTTTATTTTACTTTCATTAATTTCTCCTCTAATGATCTGATTTTATTTATGTAAAACCAAGTTTCCAATCTATATCAGTTCCCTTATGCCTAAAGAAAATCTTTTATCACTTCTTACAGACAGATCTTCTACCAGTAAATTACCTTACCTTTTTATTTGTCTGAAAATGTCTTTATTTCAACTTTTGTGGAAAATATAATTCTAGGTTGGTTGATTTTTTTTTCTATTAAAAATTTAATATTTCACTCTACTATTCTTGCCTGCATGATTTCTGACAGGAAGTACATTGTAATTCTCATTTTTGTTTGCTAGTTGATAAGGTGTTTTTCCCCCATCTAAATCCATTCAAGATTTTCTTTTTGTCTTTGCTTTTTTTTGCAGTTTAAATGTGATATGCTTAGGTGTTATTGATTGATACTCGCTCTGCTTGCTGTTCTCTGAGTTTCCTGGATCTGTGGTTTGATGCCTGTCATTAATTTTGCAAAGTTCTCAGCCATTATTACTTCAACTCTTTATTCTGTTTCAAAATCTCTCTTCTCTTATATATCACTTATGTGTGTATTGCTTCTTTTATTATAGTCCCACAGTTCTCAGATGTTCTGTTCTGTTTTTGTTTTTTTTTTTCGTTTTGTTTTCTCTTTGCATTTCAGTTAGGAAATTTCTTTTAACTCTTATCTTCATGCACACTGATTCCTTTCTTGGCCATGTGAAATCTACTGACTAGAAAATCACTTCTGAAACAATTTTTTTATTTCTAGCCTTTCCTTTTAATTCTTTTTTACAATTCCCATCTCTCACAATTTGTTTTTTTTAATTTTGTCTACTTTTTCATTGAGATCCCTTAATATATTAATCAGTTATTATAAATTACCTGTTTGAAAATTCCAACATCTAAGTCTTTTTTGAATCTACTTCTGATACTTGCTTTGCTCTTTGCTCTTTGCTCTTCAGACTGTGCTTTTTCCCCCTTTTTTTTGGTGAGCCTTCTTATTTCTTTTCTTTTTTTCTTTATTAGAGAAGTTGTGAGTTTACAGATCACTCATAAAATAAAGTATTCCCATACATGTCCCTATTATTATGATCTTGCATTGGTGTGTAATATTTTTTACAAGTCATGTTAGCACATTTTTAATTGTGCTATTAATTATAGCCCACGGTTTAAATTAGGGCTCACTGTTTGTGTAGAGTAGTTTCGTGGGAGTTTTAAAAAGTTGTATTTCCTCCTTTTAAGCACATTCAGATATATATTTCAGTGCTGGAAATTATTTTCACAATGTTATGCTACCATCACCACCTTCCATTACCAAAACATTTCCATCATTCCAAATAGGAATCCTGTATATTTTAAGCCTTAATTTCCTATTCCTTATCTCAACCCCATCACCTGGTAACCTGTATTCTAGATTCTGACACTATGAATTTGTTTATCCTAAGTATTTCAAATCAGTGAGATCATACAATAATTGTCCTTTTGCATATGGCTTATTTTACCCAACATTATGTCATCAAGGTCTATCCCTGTTACTGCCTATATCAGGACATCATTCATTTTTACGACTGAATAATATTCCATTGTGTGTGCAGACCACATTTTATTTATCCATTCATAGATTGATGGGCACTTGCGTTGCTTCCATCTTTTGGCAGTTGTTAATGATGCCACTATGAACATCAGTTTGCAAATATCTCTTCAAATGCCTGTCAGATTCTTTTGGTTATATACTTAGTAAGAAGATTGCAGGTTCATATGGTAGTACTATAATTAGGTTTCTGAGGAACCACCTAACTGTCTCCACAACAACAGCATCATTTACATTGCCACCAGCAATAAATGAGTGTTCTTATTTCTCAGCATCCCCTCCAGCACTTGTTATTTTCTGTTTTTTCGATAACTCATTGTGGTTTTGCTTTGCATTTCCCTGATGGCTAATGATGTTCAGCATCTTTTCATGTGCTTTCTGGACACTTGTATATCCTCCTTGGTGAGATTTCTATTTAAGTCTTTTGCCAATCTTTTAATTGGGTTGTTTGTCTTTTTGTTGTTAAGTTGAAGGATTTATTTCCATATTCTGGATATTAAACCTTTATTGGATATGTGGCTACCAAATATTCTTTCCCATTGTATAGGCTGTTGTTTTAGTTTCATAATAAAACCTTTTGATGCACAAAAGTTTTTTTTTAATTTTGATAAGGTCCCTTTTATCTAATTTTTCTTTTGTTGTTTAAACTTTGGGTATAAAGTCTAAGAATCCATTGCTTTAACACAAAGCACTGAAGATGCTTCCCTACATTTTCTTCTAGGAGTTTATAGTTCTGGCTCTTAAATTTAGGTCTTTCTTTCATTTTGAGTTTATTCTTATATTTGGTATAAGGTAGGGATGCGCTTTATTTTTTTTCAAATGGAGATTCAGTTTTTCCAGTACCATTTGTTGAAGAGACGATTCTTTTGCAATTGAGTTGTCTTTGTCCTCTTGTCAAAAATTGGTTGGCCATGAAGGTGAAGGTTGATTTCTGAGCTCTCAGTTCTGTTCTAGAGGTCTATTTGTCCATCCTTGTGCTCATAATATGCTCTTTTAATTACTGTGGTTTGTATTAAGTTTTAAGATCAGGTAATGTGAGTCCTCCAACTTTATTCTTTTTAAAAACGGCTTTAGCTATTTGGGACCCCTTTCCATTTCATATATATTTGAAAATTGACTTTTCTTTTCTGCAACGGAGGTTGTTGTAGTTACTATTGGGATTGTGTAAGGTTGACATCTGTTTTGTTTGTCTAAAGGCTGCCTAGGCAATATACCAGAAATTGATTGGCTTTTATAATGGGGATTTATTAACTTAAAGCTTACAGTTCTGTAGAACTTCATTTGAAAAGAATCATACTGTAAATATTCTTGTGTAAGGTTTCTTTTACTCAGCATATTTTGAGATTCATCCATGTTTCAGCTGTTTATTCCTTTTTGTTGCTGAGTAATATTCCATTGTATGAAGATGTTAGTTTCACCTGTTGATGGATAAATGGGTTATGAATAAAGCTGCTGTGAACATAAAAAAAAAAGCTTACAGTTCTGAGGCTATGGAAAATGTCCAAATCAAGTCTTCATCAGGCAATGCTTTTCTCTCCAAGGATTGGCTGCTGGTGGTCCTGGTTTCCTCTCTCATATGGTAAGACACATAGCAAGGCACATGGAAGCATCTACTCACCTCTTCTTTCTCTTATGGGCCATGCTGGTTTTAGCTTCTAGCTTCAGTGGCTTTCTCTCAGCTTTGTTGTTCCATTGATTTCAGCTTCTGACTCACGAGCCCTTCTCTCCTGGCTTTTAGGAGTTTCTCTCTATTTCTGAAGATATTTTCTCTCAGCTTCATCCCATTTATAAAGGACTCCAGGAAGATTAAGACACACCCTGGCCTATGCCTTATTGAAGTAATATAATGAAATGGGCCTTGACTGAAGTAATCTAATCAAAGGATTCCACCTACAAATAGCTTCACACTCATAGAAATGGATTAATTTAAGCATATAATTTTCTGGGGTCCACAAAAGACTCAAACTACCACAACATCTTAATGATATTTAGTCTTCCAGGACATGAACATGGAATATTTTATGCTTTTTCTGCCCATCAATTCTTTTTTTCAAACTTTATTTCAAATTTAAAAAAATAAAATAGCAGCAAATGGCAGCTCAACAAGTTATGAAAGCATTACCCCTAAAATGTTCTGTCCAGGCACTTTTATTTCATCTAATTATAACTACTAACTCAATTATTCTTCTAGTGTTTGGAAAGATACACAGATGAACACAGATTAGTTAAATGACATAGTCAAAGTCTCCTTATTAATGAAAAAATGAAGGAAAAATTTCTTAATCATATTCATATCATACAACCAAACCCCATAGTTTTTCTTTTTTTCTTTTGAACTTTAGCATTAATATAGTACTTTATTTGCTTTTGCTAAAAACATTGCAATGTTGTTAAATATGGTCTATAAATCATATTAATTGTATTTTCTTATATATCACTACATTGTAATAGAAATACATTCCTGTATTTATATTATTAACCACAATCGTCATCTACTGCCAAAATCATTGTTACACATTCACTATAATATCCTCCAGCTGTCCTCCAGCTAATATTAGTCTCCCTAGACTACTCATTTCAGGCACTATCACAACCATAAATCAACAGTGTTACATTCATCATAATGTGTTACCATTAAGTCCCATCAATTACCACATATTTACATTTGAACTTATTAAACATTCTATATTCTTCCAACATTTTCTTCCCCTTCTCATCTCACATTCCATCTCCCACCAACTTAAACTTTATAGTCCAGCTCCATAAGTCTATTCATTATATTTAGTTCATATCAATGAGACCATACAATTTTCGTCCTTCCATGTCTGGCTTATTTCATTCAACATGATATCTCAAGGTTCCTCCAGGTTGTCAAATGCTTCCCCAATTGATTTCTTTCCATTATATGAATATACCACATCTTGTTTATCCACTCATCTCTTCAGGGACACTTAGTTTGTTTGCATCTTTTAGCAATTGTGAATAATGCCACCACAAACATCGGTGTGCAAATATCTATGCCCGACCTTGCTTTCAGTTCTTCTGAATATATTCCCATTAGCGGGATTACCAGATTATATGACAGTTCACATTTAGTTTCCTGAGTAGCCACCAAATCATCTTCCACAGAGGGTGCACAATTTTATACTCCCACCAAAAGTGCAGGAGTGCCCCTATTTCTCCACATCCTCTCCAGTACTTGTAGTTTTCTGTTTGTTTGTTTTTTAAATAATGGTCATTCTGTATGGTTTGAAATGATATCTCATTGAGGTTTTCATCTGAATTTCCCTAATAGCTATTGAATATTGAACATCTTTTCATGCATCTTTTGACCATTTGTATTTCCACTTCATAAAAATATCTATTCAATTCTCTTACCCATTTTTAAATTTTGTTGCTTGCCATTTTCTCATTAAGGTTTGTGATCTTTTCCTATAACATAGAGATCAATTCCTTTTCAAATATGCAGTTTCCGAAGATTTTTTTCCGGTTGAGTTAGCTGTCTTCTTGCTTTCTGAAGAAAATTTACAAAAGTGTTTAATTTTTAGGAGGTCCCACTTATCTGTTTTTTATTTTGTTGCTCATGCTTTGGGTGGAAGTTCCAAGAAACCACTACCAACCACAAGATCTTGAAGATGTTTCCCTACATTTTCTTCTTGGAGTTTTTTGGTTCTAGATTTTATATTTAGATCCTTAATCCATTTTGAATTAATTTTTGTATAAGGTGTGAGATAGAGGTTCTCTTTCTTTCTTTTAGATATGTATATTTAGTTTTCCAGTCACTATTTGTTGACTAGGCTGTTCTGACCCAGCTAAGTCTGAGGGTTTGGCAGCATTGTCAAAAATCACTTGACCATAGATGTGAGGTTCTATTTCCAAACTCTCGATTCAATTCCAATGGTCAATCTTTCTGTCTTTATGTCAGTATTATGCTGTTTTTACCGCTGTAGCTATATAACATGATTTAAAGTCTGGAAGTGAGAGTCCTCCAACTTCATTCTTCCTTTTCACGATGTTTTTGGCTATTTGGGGACCCTTGCCCTTCCATATAAATTTGATAATTGGCTTTTCCAATTCTACAAAGAAGGATATTGCAACTTTTATAGGGATTGTGTTAAATCTGTAGATCAGTTTCAGTAGAATTGACATCTTAATGATATTTAGTCTTACAACCCATGAACACGGAATATCCTTCCACTTATTTAGATTATCTTTGGTTTCTTTTAGCAATGCTTTGTAGTTTTCTGAATACAGGTACTTTATGCCTTGGTTAAATTTATAACTAAATATTTGACTCTTTGAGTCTGTGTTATAAATGACCCTCAATTCTTAAGTTAATGCCTATTATATTTATGTGATTTTTTGTGTTTATACCATATTGAGTGCCTTCTCTTTTTTATATGAATATATTTTTTCATCTGTTTTCCTTCTGGTTACCATGGGGTTAAAACTTAACATCTTAAATATATAACAATCATATTTAGTTAGGTACCAACTTAACTTTAGTAGCATATACATATACTTTTCATATACGCCTCTGATCCCCCATCTTTTTTTGTACTTGTTACCACTTATATCTTTGTACATTGTATGCCCCAAACATAGATTTATCTTTACTTTTCATGCATTTGCATTTTAGCACCTGTAGGAAATAAGATGTTCCATTACATACCAAAGGATGCACTACCATAATCCTGGCATGTATAATTGGAAATGGTTACCTTTACAGCAGGTCTTTATTTCTTATGCTTGTCTCCTTCCATTTCAGTCTGAAGAAACCCCTTTAGCATTGCTTGTAGGGTAGGTCTAAGGTGATGATCTCCCTCACCTTTTGTTTACCTGTGAATGTATTAATCTTGCCCTCAAATTTAAAAGACTGTCTCACTGGATATAAAACTGCTGTCTTTGAGCAGTTGAAGTATTTCAACCCACTGTCTTTTGCCTCCATGGTTTCTGGTGAGAAATCGGCACTCAATGTAATTGGCATTCCCTTGTACATTACTTTTCTCTTGCAGCTTTCATAACCATCTCATCCTTTGCATTCAATAGTGTGATCAATATATGATCAGGTATGGGTTTTTTTTTTCATTTTTATCCTTGTTTGGTGTTATCTCAGCTTCTTGGATATGTATATTCACATCTTTTGCTAAATTTGGGAAGGTCTTTGTCATTGTTACTTTGAACAATGTCACTTTCTCTCTTTCTTCACATTCTGGAACTTTCGTAATTCATATTATAGTGCCCCAGAGGTGTCTTAGCCTATTTTCCATCTCTTTACTAAGAACCTCATATTGCTTATTCATTTTTCTCTGTGCATACTGACTCCAAAGTGCCCTGTGGTGGGGATCAGGAAGGGTGCCAAGACCTTTTTTCATGGCACCTCAAAGCTGAACTTTCTTGCCCTGTCCAGCGAATGCAGCCCTTCAACTAATTGTCTCCTATAGCCCAGAGGAAGCATGGAGACTTATTATTATTTTTTTTTTGGTCGCCCTAAGACTTTATACACACACACACACACACACACACACCTTTTTTATAAAAAAGATGTTTAGATTACATAAATGTTACATTAAAAAATATAGGGAATTCCCATATTCCCCACTCCTACCCCTCCCACATTTTCCCACATTAACAGCATCCTGCATTAGTGTGGTACGTTTGTTAAAATTGATGAACACATTTTGGTGCATTGCCACTTAGTGTGGATTATAATTTACATTGTAGTTTACACTCTCTCCTGCACAATTTTGTAAGTTATAGCAAGATATATATTGGCCAGAGGCTTTAAGTCTCCTCTGATGCAACCTTTGTCCGAGGTTTGTTGAAACAATGGCTGGCACTGCCTTTGCGCAGGGCAGGTTGAAACAATGGTTGCCCTCAGAGCCAGAAATCCGAAGCTGCTAATCAAAAGCTGAGATCAGTGATCAGTAGTGCCCACCCCTGGTCTTGAGGAATAGGATTTTTATATTGCTGTCAGATGGGTGATGTGCTGGTAGCCCACTTGCAAAGAGAGCCATTGACGGTTCTTTACCACATTTTATCAGCCTCTTCCTCCTGTTCTTCCCTCGGTCCTGTACAGTGTTCTTCTGGGCTCTGGAGTTTCAAAATAGTTGTTTCAGATAGTTCCTGCTGGTTTAATAGTTGATCTGGTGGAGGGACTAAGTACTGGAGCTCCCTACTTTTCCATCTCCCACAATCCATCTTGTATGCTTTGTTATTTTTGTTGTTGTTGTCAAAAACTAGACATATTGTATTGGGTAATTGGAACTGATTTAAGTAAGCTTGTAGTGTAAGGATTTACATTATTCTGACTAGTAATGGGGCTTTATTTAATGTTTGATGTAGCTATGACACCAGAGGCATCAAATTCCTCTAGGTCCTTCTTTTAATTTCTCTTCTTGAGTTTGAGCTTCCTTAAGGACTCCTCCTCAGAGAGGATATATCTTTCAGCTCTTTTTTGCTGTAATCCAGTTATCATACTAGAAACTTGTTGGTATGTGGGAGGGGAAGCATTCTATAATCTTCCAATTAATTTTCAGTCTTTTAGTGGGCTCATGACTCTATGTCTTGGGCCTGTTATCTT
>PVKH010010361.1:0-18300 GCA_004027955.1 Chaetophractus vellerosus | reverse complement strand
TATTAGTCAGCCACAGGGGTGCCTTTTGAAATATACCAAAAATTGGTCGGTCTTTATAAAGGGTATTTATTTGGGGTAGAAGCTTACAGTTACCAGGCCACAAAGCATAAATTTCTTCCCTCACCAAAGTCCACGTGTTGGAGCAAGACAGCTGCCGACGTCTCCAGTGTTCAGGCTTCTGGGTTCCTCTGTTCCCGGGGCTGTGTTTCTCTCCGGGCTTAGCTTCTGTTTCCTCCACAAGTTCAGCTGTAGACCATGAGGCTCTCTATGCTTTTGCGTCTCTCCACAAGGCCAGCTGTAGACTATCGGGTGAACGGCTCGCTTGTCTTCTCCTGGAGAGCTCTCCAACATTAGAACTGCTTCTCAATTCTCTGCTTCTCCAATCTGCTGCCTTGCCTTTATACTTGAGACCATACCCACCAAGGGGCGGGGCTCAGTGCCCTCCTGATGTGTCCCAGTTAACACCCTAATCATAAACCAATCATGCCCAGATGAACAGATCAGTTTACAAGCATGATTCAATTTATATTTTTGGAATTCATAATTAGATAAAACTGTCAAACCATTACATGCCGCCTTGTAGTTAGTTCCATCTCCTCACCAACTTCAGATCTGCTTTTTGATGCTATTGTTTTTACTTTTCTAGACTTTTATACAAATGGAATCACATATTAGTTTTTTGTCTTCCTTTTGAGGGCTTGAGAGTTAGCCACATTGTTCCATGTATCAGTACTTTATGATGTTTTGTTACTGAGGAGTATTCCATTTTATGGTTATATCAAATTATTCTGTCCATTGACCAGGGGATGAACATTCTTTCTCCATGTTTGGGTTTGTTCATATTTCCATATTTTGAGTAAAGCTGCTATGTATATTCAGGTGTAAGTCGTCTTGTAGTTACTGCTTTCATTTCTCTTGGGTAAATCCTAAGTGGGATTGCTGGATCATATGGTAAATGTAAGCCTAATTTTATAAAAAACTGCCAAATTTCCAAAGTGCCTGTACCATTTTACATTCCCAGTGACAATTTATGAGAGTTCTAGTTGCCCCCTTCCTAGCCAATAGTTGGTATTGTCAGTGTTTTTAATTTGAATCGGTATGTGGTGGTATCTCATGTTTTATGTACATTTCCCTAATGACTAATGATGTTGAGCAATATTTCATGTGCTTATTTTTGGCCATTCGTTATTTTATTTTTTGGTGATGTGTACATTCAAATCTTTTTCCCATTTAAAAGAGTCAAATCACTTGTCTTATTTTTGAGATGAAACAGTTCTTTGTATATTCAGGGTACAAGTCCTTTATCAGATATGTTTTGCAAATATTTTCTCCCAGTCAGTGGTTTTCCTTTTCATTTTCTTATCAGAGTCTTTTGAAGAGCAGAAGTTTTTTATTTTAATGAAGTCCAATAATCAGTTCTTACATTCATTATTTATGTTTTTTATGTGCTAAGAATTTTGTCTAACCCGAGTTCACAATGATTTTTCTCCTACATTTCTCCTAAGTTCTAGAAATTTTGTACTTTAACTTTATACTTGCATACCTTAACTCTGATCCATTTCAAGTTAATGTTTTGTGTGTCTGTGAGATAATGGTCAAGGCTTATTTTTTTGCATATAGATATCCAATTGTTCCAGCACGATTGTTGAAAAGACTATTTTCCTCCTTGAAATAACCTGGCGCCTTTGAGAATTAATCCATGTCTGTGCTAGTCTATTTCTGGACACTCCATTCTGTTAATCTACATGTCTGTCATTAGTTGGCACTGTACTGTATTGATTATTGTTTTTTATAGTAAATCCTGAGAGCATTAGTGCAGATTGTGTGAATCCTTTAACTTATTTTTCTTTTTAAGAAATGTTTCGGCTGTTCCTGGTCCTTTGCTTTTGCATATAAATCTGAGAATGAGCTTTTCAATTTTTTTTCTTTCAATTTTATAATAAAAACAAAACAAAAAAAACCTGCTGGGATTTTCATCAGGATTGCATCGAATCTATAGATCAATTTGGGAAGAACTGACATTTTAATAATATTGAATCTTTTGATCTATGAACATGTATTATTCAGCCAAAGGAGTGTGGATACAAAATACCAGAAATCTGTTGGCTTTTATAAAGTGTATTTATTGGGGTAGAAACCCACAGTTACCAAGCCATAAAGTGTAAGTTACTTCTCTCACCAAAGTCTATTGCCACGTGTTGGAGCAAGATGGCTACCGATGTCTATGAGGGTTCAGGCTTTCTGGACTCAGCTCCTCTGGTTTCTCTCCAAGGTCAGCTGTAGATTCTGAGGCTCTCTGGGCTTTGCTTCTCTCTACAAGGCCAGTTGTAGACTATCAGGAGAATGACTCTGTCTCTCTCCTTGGGGCTTCTGCCATGTCTAAGAGCCATCTCTATTCCTCTGTGTTTTTCTCCTGTGTGATCACTTCCCAGGCTCCACCTCAAAACTCAGCATCAGAACTCCAGCTCTGTCCGTTGCCATGTCTTTTATCTGTGAGTCCCCACTGACCAAGGGGCGGGGACTCAATGCCCTACTGATGTGGCCCAGTCAAAGCCCTAATCATAATTTAATCATGCCCAGAGGGACAGACCAGTTTACAAATATAATCTAGTATCTATTTTTGGAATTCATAAATAATGCCAAACTGCACAAACATGCTATGTTTCTCCATTTACTTATGCCTTCTTTAAATTTTCTTAGCAATAATCTGTACTTCTCACTGTACGGGTTTTGCTTATATTTTGTTACATTTATCCCTAAATATTTTATATTTTTGATGATATTGTACATGAGATTTAAAAATATTTGTTTCCATATTTGGTAATATATAGAAATATTATTAATTTTTGTGTATTCATCTTGAATCACCTTGTTCATCCTTCTAGTTCTAGTTGATTTTATTTTTGTGGATTTCTTAGGATTTTCTATATAAATGATAATGCCAACTCTAAATAAAACCAGTTTTATTTCTTTCTTCCCAATTTATATGCCTTCTAATTTTTTTTCTTGCCTATTTCACCAGATAGCACCTCTAATACAATGATGATTAGAAGTGGATGTCTTTGACTTGTTCCTGATTTTAGGGGAAATTTTTCATCTTTCATCATCATCATTGTTATCATATTTGTCATCATTGAGTATGTCAGAAGTGGATTTTTCTTGGAAGTTCTTTAGCTGATTGAGGGAACCCTTTTCTATTTTTCATTTACCGACTTTTAAAAATCATAAATAGTGTTGAATTTTGTCAAATGCTTTTTATGAATCTATTGAGTTGATCATGTGACTTTTCATTTTGTCTGTTAAGGTAGTGAATTACATTGATTTTTTTAAAAGATTTTTTTATTTTCTGCTTTTTGTCTCTGCCCCCCCCACCCCCCGCTGCGGTGACGCGCCAAGTCAGCTTCACCTGTGAGCGGTTGCCTTGCCCACTCGCGGGCGGCTCTGCCCTGCCTGTGGGCGGCTCCACTCTGCTCGCAGGCAGCTCTGCTCTGCCCATGGTGGCTTTGCCCTGCCCACAGCGGCTTTTGCCCTCTCAAGTGGTCCACCCGCCTGGAGAGGCTCCGGGGACCGAACCCAGGGCCTCCCATGTGGTAAACTGGCACCCTGTCCACTGGGCTATATAGCCGGCCCCACATTGATTTTTTTTGAATGTTAAATCAACCTTACATTCCTGGACTCAATCACACTTGGTGGTAGTTTTTATATTTTGAGGCTTTAGATTTCTAAAATTTTGATAAAGATTTTTGCATCTGTGTTCATGAGGGTTGTTGGTATGTGTTTTTCTTTTCAGATAATGTCTTTGATTTTGGTGTCAGGGTAATGCTGACCTCATAAAATGAGTTGGGAAGTGTTCTCTCTTCTATTTTCTGGAAGAATTTATATGAAATAATGCTATTATTTATTTTTTCTCATGGTCAGCAGGATCACCAGTGAAGCCATCTGGCCCTAGATCTTTCTTTGAGGGAACATTTTAATTTCAATTTCTTGAAAAGATATAAGAAAAAAATATAAAACAAGAAAAAATAAGATATAGGGCCTGTCAGGTTGTCTGTTTCTTCTTAAGTGAACTTTCATAACTTATGTCTTTCAAGAAATTTGTCCACTTCATCTAACTTGTCAAATGTATTGGCATGTAATTAGTCATAATATCATTATCCTGATCATGTCTGTAAGGTCTGTATTTCTGATATAGGTAATTCGTGTTTTCTCTGTTTCCTGATTATTATGGCTAAAGGGTAATCAATTTTATAGATCCTTTCTAAAAACAAACAGTTTTTGATTTCAGTTTTTTTTCTCATTCTTTTTGCTTGCTTTGACTTTCATTGACTTGTGCTGTTATATTTATTTCCTTTCTTCATTTTATTTTGTATTTAATTTGCTATTTTTTTCTAATTTTTTAATATGAAAACTTAGATCACTGATTTGTAACTTTTATAATATAAGCATGTCACACTAAAAATTTACTTCTAAGGGCTGCTTTAGCTGTATTTCATAAATTTTAACTTGATGTATTTTCATTTTTACTCAGTTTAAAGTACTTTGTAGTAATTTCCTTTGTTATTTTGTCTTTGACCCATGGGTTACTTAGAAGTATGTTATTTAATGTACAAATAGATGGGAATTTCCATGATATCTTTTAGTTATTGATTTCTAGTTTAATTCCTCTGTGGTAAGAGTATGTGTTTCGTATTATTTCATCAATTTTAAATTGATTGAGACCAGCATATGGTCTGTCTTGGTGAATGATCTGTGTGCACTTGAAAAGAATGTGTATTCTCTAGTTGATGTTGATGAATGGAAATTCTATAAATGTCAATTAGGTCAAGTTGGTAGATAGTGTTCAAGTCTTTTATGTCCTTAAATGATTTTACATCTACTTTTTCCATTAGTGACAGAGTGGTGTTGAAATCTCTCACTGTAATTGTTGATTTGTGTATTTCTCCTTTTGGTTTTATAAGTTTTTGCTACATATGATTTGAACCTCTGTTTGAGGCATATACATATTTAAGATGTCTTCTTGATGAATTGGCCCTTTTAGCATCATGAAATGTCCTTCTTTATCCTTGGTAATCTATATTGTTTTGAAATCTACCTTGCCTATTATGAAAATAGCCACTTCAGTTTTCTTTTGATTAGTGTTAAAAATGAATATCATGGTTTATCCTTTACTTTTAATTTTTCTGTTTCTTTATATTTAAAGTGGTTTTCTTTTGGGTAGCATATACTTGGGTCTTGTACATTATTCCAATCTACCTTTTTTTTTTTTAAGACTTATTTAATTTATTTATTTCTCCCCACCCCTGCATTGTTTTTGCATTTGCTGTGTCTGTTTGTTGTGTGCTGGTCTTCTTTTTTTTTTAGGAGGCTCCAGGAACTGAACTTGGGACCTCCCATGTTGGAGGGAGGCGCCTAATCGCTTGAGCCACCTCCGGTCCCTGCTTTGTTGTGTCTCTGTGTTTTCCTCCATGTGTCAATTGCTGCGTCAGCTTGTTGCGTCACCTTGCCACGCCAGCCCACTGAGTTGGCCTGCTATCTTGCTTGTCTTCTCTAGGAGGCACCAGGAACTAAACCCGGACCTCCCATGTGGTATGCAGGAGCTTAATCACTTGAGCCACATCTGCTTCCCTCTATCTCTCTCTTTTAATGGGAATTTTTACATATGAATATGTTTTTAAGGGAACAATGGACAGAGGACTACAATTCCAAGGATAGAGTAGACAGGTCCCAAAGCAGGAATGTTTTGACTCCTGTGCTAAAATTTAACCCAAATCTATAAAATTGAATGGCATTAACTATCTTCAGGAATCCCTTCTAGAAGCATCTTATCTTTCATTATGATCTGCAGTGACATTATTTATCAAGTAGCATCCAGTATAAAATAACTAGTAAACAACATTCTGTAGGCTTAGGAATGGTCTCCTATCATTAAATCACATTGAATGAAGAGGGTTTGTGTTGTTGAAAACAAATATGAAAATATGAATAGGTGAGGGAAGTTAAAAAATTCTGTATTGCAAAAATACTTGTTTATTGTTTACAATTAGAATATACCCATAAGCAGAAAGAAGCAAATAAAAAATACTCTTCCATTCTACTTCCCTGCACAAAAACATTGCTATTACTTCGGTATATGTCCTTCAAGATTTTTTTAACATCAATGTTAAAAATGTGGTTGGATCATACATACTACCTTACAAGCTTCTTTTCCACTTAATTTCTCATGAATATCTATGATGATCATGTTTACACTGGTAGATTTTATTAATCTTTTTAATGACTTTTTATATTTCATTTTAGAGTGTATAATCTGAATTTATTTCTCATTTTCTCCCTAACAGCAATGCAATGTACATTATTTAGGATGCATTTGTAGAAGAGGAACTGTTGGATCAAAGGACATGCAAAATTCTAAGCCTATGGTATATTGTCCAAATGCCTATCTTAAAGTTTGTATAATGGGTGGTATATTAATATTAAGTATTTACTTATTTACCTTTTTGGGAGGTGAAGATTAGATTTGTAGCATAACTTCAACTTGCTGGTCCTTCCTTCATTTTTTTTCTAAAAGCAAATAAACTTTTCTCTAGATTTTTTAATTTAATTGCAGATAATTTTTATATTTCCTATACACAGTTTTAATGCTAAGTGAAAAATTGAGACTTTTTACACAGCCTCTTTAGAAAGAAGTGAATTGGAAAGTATTTTGTTGTGATCACATAGTTAAAATATCTTAGCTTCTCAGTGTGTATTTTGTGACTTAGGATAGGGGGCTTTTTATTCTCTTCTGGGTCAGGTCATAGGTATTGTCTTCGGAGGAGTAAATTAAACATTTGAGCTCTAAGGAGGTACAATTGTACTTGTGGCACGTGGTGAAAATTGGGAGAAGTAGGTTTTTTTTCTGAATGAGAACAAATGTTCTTTTTATGTTAGTGGATCCAGCACAGACTGACTTGTTTTCTAAATGGGCCTGTCATAGTTCTGTCACTTTTTGGATTCATGTATCCTTTGAAAACGTTTTTGTTTCTCCACTCTATTCCATTCATCCAGTAAAGGATGATGAGGCTTTGGAATGTCTATGGGCTCCCACAGGGATTTTGAAATAACCAGTTTATGTTTTCTCCTCTTTTAATATGAACCATATAATATTTGTAATATGACCATGACTTCTTTGGCACACATTCCAGGCATCGTAAATATTGACCTTTGAAGCTTGATTATTCAAGAGTTTATGTGTTCAACAGGTATTTCGTAGCACTTCTTTAATGCTTTGTACAGCCTTGCAGAAAAATGTGTGTGGCACTTTTCCTGGAGCTTGCACTCTAGTTCTAGTAGCTCCGCAAGCTGGTGCTCAGGTGATGTAGTTGTACAGAAAAGGAAAGGCCTGTGAAGGATATATCATACATTGTAGCATTTGAGTTGAACTTTGAGGATTTGTATATGTGTGCATAGTATTTTGTGCCTAAAGTTTAAGATTTCAGTCTTCTTGAAGGGGTCTTAAATTATTATTCATTTTACTATACAAAGATATATACACCAGTGAATCACCCCTGCATAGGTCCTTTCTGCCTTTAGGATTCCTTTACAATAGCCCCCAGGTGGTTTTATAATTATGTCTACTAAATCTTATTAAACTTATACTTTATAATTTTTCTCTATTAAATATATATAATTTATAATTTTTCTCTTCTAAAATCCTATTAAAGCATCAGCTTATGTGATGGTTGGCAATTCTAAGTTCCTGGAAATAACTGAGTCGCTGTGACTGGTTTTATTTTGACTAGTGGAGTGCAAGTGACTCAATAACACTAAGTTTTCTTCCCTCCCACTCCCCATGACAGGGATCCATATGTTCTAGTTAGTGTATCTGGCTTGTTGTGTACCTAAGCATACGTGGTAAATTTAGGTTTATGACCCTGAGAAGAAAATATTCTCAGAAACATTTTTCATAGTTTGTAAGTGTTTTTGGGTTTTATGTGTGTATATCCAGGCCCAAGTCACCAGTCCCTGAACTGAGAATCGTTTCTCTGACCTCTATCTTAAGTGATACGTATCTCTGTTTCTTTGGTTTCAAAGTTAGGCGGTCATACATGGGAATAAGGAAATATGTTTGATATGCATTGATAACTTAAATGAAGAATCAGCTTCTCAGAGATACTGCCCACCTCCAGGAATCCAGTCTTTCACTGAATAGAAGAGTTAAACTCTATTTTAGTTCTTGAAACATTTGTGAGAGAACTGCGCCTTAGGATTTTTATTTAGCCAAGTAGAACAAAGAGTGCTTGTGATTTAAAAAATTAAAATAATAAAGAAAACATGTAGCAGGAAAAACTGTATTTTTAAAAGCTGTTTCTGGGATGGATGGATGGGTGGGTGGATAGGTAGATGAATAGATGGATAGATAGACTGGTATGGCAAAGGTGGCAGAATGTTACAATTGGTGAATATGGGTATCTGGGGGTGGTGTATGTTGGAGTTCTCTGTATGGGTTTTGTATTGCTTTTGCAGCTGTCCTGTCAGTTTAAAGTAATTTTAGGATAAAAACTCCAAGGAAATAAAATAAAAGTTGGTTCTGGGTTCCAGTTGTGGGTAAGATGAAGTAAACACATTCTTCTCTGTCTCCCGCACTGAATGCAGCTATAAAACCTGGACACCATGTACGAATCAGCTCTTTGAGGTTTGCTCCTGAAAAGCAAATAGTATTTGGAAAGAAGATTAGAATTTGCAGCACCACTGCATTGGAGTCGACCATTTCCCCCCCTCCAGTCCTTCTGACATTTGGCCCCAGAGACAGGTGCAGCTGCAGAAGCACACGGGCTGGAGGGCTATAAAGGGGAACCCCAGGAAAGTATTGGGGAGATCAGAAAGAGGGAGGAGCTTGGGAAAGCCATTCCATATAGCTCTTTATGTACTCCTGGCCTCACCCCTGAGTTGTACATGTGTGGATCTGACCCTATTTAGCATATAAATGACATTGAGAACTGAACTGATAGACTACCGTCCAGGTACCAGCCTATTTAGTCCACAATGATTAATTAAGAAAATAATCAGAATATGGCTTAGGAACAACACCTCTCTGACACTGAAGCAAAGAAAGTGAGGGAGAGAACGCCTGATCACGTTACGAGACACCTGTGTACCCCAGGAGGAAAATCAGGCACTAGGAAATTCTCTGTGCTGGGAATTACAGAGGAGCTTGAATGTATAGTATTCTGTTTTGAGTGGTTTTTATGATATAGTTTATCTCCATCATAACACATCTTCAGTAAAAGTCTGCTGTGCCCCACAGCCTGGGTCGATAGTAGTTTGGAGAAAAAAATGGCCAGGGGAGAGAAAATTATAGCATCAGAAGGCAAGATACGAACGAGGGTAAGAGTTCAGTGGGATCAGGAAATCAGAGCTAGTGGTTAATGTGAAAACTTAGAATCTACAGAAAGTAAGGCAAAGCACTGGATTTTCCCCAGTGTGCCTCCCTCCGCCCCCCAATAGTAAAGGAAAGTAATCTTAGAGTTGCCCATTTGGGGAAACTGAGAAAGGAGAATCTAAATAATGAAAGTTTAATGCCTTTTGTCATTTAACTGCTGTCATTTAATTTATTTTTGTTTTATTAGTTAAAAAT
The DNA here is from genome assembly GCA_004027955.1 of Chaetophractus vellerosus. NCBI lineage: Eukaryota > Metazoa > Chordata > Mammalia > Cingulata > Chlamyphoridae > Chaetophractus > Chaetophractus vellerosus. The sequence continues at coordinate 8,684 of PVKH010010361.1, read as the reverse complement.
TTAGTACCAAATATCGTTCAGCCCTTCACTTAATACCTGCAAGCCCGAAATGTTTCTCATCTGAACAGGAGACAAAGGAAAACAGTCAATTTCCTAATATCCATATGTAGACTATTCATTCTGTAGCTTACTTTTACCAGTTAAATATGTGCCTAGTCCTTCTCCATGAGGGAAGACAGTATAACTTAGTGGTATAATGGACTTCGAAATCAGCAAGGCCTGGGTTCCAGTGCTAGGTTCTAGTTGTGAACCTTGGCCAAATTACTTCAATTTTTCTCTGCTAGTGCTAATTACAGTGCCCTTGCCTCACAGGTTGTTGCAAGGATTAAGAATCAGTATCCTCCATCTAGGCCCATATCATTTTTCTCTGTTCGCATCCTTTCGTGGTATAATACCACATTTACTATTGATGTGAAGAAAACATTAAAAAATTATGATAGGCTTCAAATCCAAGTAGAAATAATCCCAATGATGTCAGTCAACCTGAATGGCTGACTCGCTCTAAGCAGCATTCCACAGTTATGACTACCATGGCTCGGTGAGACGTGGTATCACTGCTGAGGGTGTCTAATGACTTTAAAGTATGGGGCTATGAGAGAATCAGAGAGAAAATGTACTTTGATCCTCAAAAAAATGCCAAATGTTTCTTCAGTATATTTAGTTATTTTAACGTGTGGGTTGACGTTCTGTCATGACGTGCAAAATACAGTGTATAGCTTTGTCAGAATGAATCAGAAGAGACTGGATGTGAAAATGCGCACCTCAGCCTGAATGTTCCCAGCTGGGGCAGGGCTGTGTTCTTGAGAGGTGTGAATGAAGCATTCATCTGCACATTGGCCCCACCTACGCAGTAGTCTAGAAAGGAATTACAGTTTCACTGTGATATATCCCTAGCCTGAATCAGAGGAACTCCCGTTTCTGGCTAGAAGAAAGAAAGTGCAAACCAGTGGTTTAATTCTCCACAAATCTTTTTCTTTTCTTTTCTTTTCTTTTCTTTTCTTTTCTTTTTTTTTTTTTTTCTGATCAGTACCTCTGCTTTTTGGGCTGCCAGTTTGTTGTGGTGATGGTGGTTTCACGTCTGTTTTGGTGGCTGGTGTGTGATGAAATAGGAATTGGTTTGCAGAGGGCTTGGCCGGACCGGGAGTAACTGTTAACTGGACTCTAGACCTGCCTTTTTGAGGCTACTCAGCTGTAGTAAAGATAAATTCAAGAGGGATGATATTGAAAGGTTGTGGCAGAGAGGAAATTGGTGGCAGATTAGATAGACAGTGTCCTGTCAGGTTGGAGAATAAGTGGAGACGCTTAGTAGTGAAGTACTAGGCGTTCGTGAAGTGTTAGGTAGTAAACTAACATTCAGGCAGGAAAGGTTAATGGTTGACAGTGAGAAGGTCAGGAACTGGGGGAGTGGGCTCAGTCGTGGGCAAGTACCCTGGCCTGGCAGGAAATAAGTCTCCCTGTCCTGGAACAGTGGTGCATAGTAGGAATTTGGTCAGAGGATTAGACCACAGGCAGAGATTCTTAGTCCCCGAGCTACTTTTTTAGGGGTTCCTTACATTTTTCCAAAGGAAAGGCAAGAATGTTCTTGCCTGGGACAAGGCTGAGTTGGGAAATGGAAGCCCAGCAAGTGGAGGTTAAAGAAGGTGGAAGGGGAACAACAGATTTTACAGCACCTTTCTCTTTACTCTGTATGGAGATTTTTCTGATATGAGCATATTTTCAACCTCTAAAGTTAGAATATTGTTTTATTCTTTTCAAGTAATGTGTTTACACAAACTGTGGTTAAGTCAAATAGCAGTTCCCTGCCTCTCTGTCACCATCCTTGAGTCTCACTCCCAGAGGCCATCACTTTCACTCTTTTAGCACATTCTTTTTTTTTTTTTTCTACCACCATATTTCTACATAGCAGGTTTATAAATGCTAGTTCTTGATTTTTCAATATTGGACTTTAGCTGGGCATATCATGGGAGAACCCACAAATGTTGGTATCTTTGGATCTTTTGGACCATTTTTTCTCAGAGAAATCCTCCTGTCTCTCAGCTGGACACATCTAAGACTGAGGGGGAGGGGAGTCACAGTCAAGGCTGGAACTAAGCTGGGGGAGGTGTCTTTTTGTGGGTCTATGTGGAGTGAAGAGGACCCACTGTTCCTAGGAGAATTTCACTTAACCCTCCAGCTTTCAGGAATGCCCTCCCCCCACTCTCAGGCCCCTCCAGCTCAGCAGCTCCAAAGTGTAAACCTTCAGGCTTCTCCCTGGGCGGAGAAGGGCCAGGCACAGGGCTGTGTAGGGATGTGTGTGTTACTATACCCGAGGCATGTGTGCTACCCAGTGTGTTCTGGATGAAGTTGATAGCTTTCAAAGATACATAACATTTCTCATCTCTATAAGTACCCGGGTTTAGTGGTACTGTGTGAGAAACAAAACTGCCCAGGAAGATCATTCCGTGTAAGAGTAGCAGTATTCTTGTTTCTGGACTGAATGTTTTTCTCCCGTGGTTTGGTCTCTTGCAGAGCAAATTGGAGCTTTGGCAGATCAGCACATTGTCCATGTGGCATGTGGCGAGTCCCACAGTGTGGCCCTCAGTGACCGGGGCCAGCTCTTTTCTTGGGGCGCAGGGAGTGATGGACAACTAGGACTCATGACTACTGAGGATTCTGTGGCAGTACCTAGGTAAGAATGTCACAGAAGGAAATCGGGATTTTCAAATGTCAGTTGTTTTGAATGTTATTACCTGCTATTGCTTTGTTAGACTTCTTTTTTTGTTCTCTTCAGTTAATTCCCATTTCCTTTGTGTCACTGCTGTGCCTTAACTATTAGAGCACTTGTCACAAATATTGTAATTATTTATATAAGCATTTGTCTCCAGTTCAGAAATATGAGCGTGATGGGAACTGTATTTTATTTTTTCTAGTAGCCCGGTTGCTAGCAGAGTGCCTGGAACGTAATAAACACTTGATAAATGTTTGGATTTTAAGAAAGCATGTTTTTGTGTGCTAGGCTTATTAACCTTTAACTTAAAATCGCAAGTTTAAATCAATTACTCAATTAAGCACTTTAAAAAAGAATCACAAGACTGAACCATTACTCTAATAATAGGCCAAATTACTTTAAGCGTTAGGAACAGCTACAATTCCAAATATCCATAGATTCTTTAACACAAAAATACCAATGTAATAGTTTTGAGTCTCTTAAATATTTACTCACGTAATTCTAAATATTAGATGATTTAGCTGAATATCTAATAGATGCTTCACCGCTAAGAAAACAGTGAGGTCATCATCTAAAATAATGAAGTTACTTTCAGCTGGATATTTGGAGGGTGGCTTCTCAGTTTGCTGAGGGTTCTTAATGATCAAAGGCCACTACTTCATTTCCTTCGTTGAATTCCTATAACCTTTTACTACTCACCCCTTTATAGTACACGTCACAATCTTTCTAACTTTTTATTGTCTATTTTTAGTACAAAGCAGTGCAATTTTGATGGCGGGAGAACTGGATTGTTCCTTTTAGCATCACTATTGTGAAGGGTTCCTAGCACGTAACTACTCAATACAAGTTTGTTGAATAAATGGTGACTCCCCTGCCCAGTCATTGTCCCTTTTAAAGGGCAGCATATTCTCCTTCCTCTTCCTTTTTTGCTCTTAGATTTTTGCCTCTTTAATCAAAAGCTGTTTTAAGGAAAAGAAGCATTTGGAGGTAAGAGTGACTTGATTCACTTCCCATTTAGAACAGGTAATATCTTGGATTCATTGAAGGAGGGAGAGCTGCAGGCAGTAAGAAAAAGGGGGTGTTATATTTTAATTAAATTGTATTTAATTTTAGGAAAATTATCTGTGTATAATTTTAGGGAAAAGATTTGTATCATTGCTAACAAAAGTATTTCATTTGTTAATTACCAAAGACTCAAAGTTTCCAGTGGCATTTCATTTCTAAAAATTAAGTAATCTATTACAGTAGCAATTTAATTTTCATTAGTCATGTCTAAGTTATGGATGAGTTCTAAGGCTTTGAATTGGGCATAGTTTCATATTATTAAAGAAATGAAATAAATTCATTAATTTATAACTTAGTATTGTGAATAGTAGCATAGCTTTGAAGACAAACAGCCTCAGATTCTATTTCTGCCACTATTACTTATTAGGTGAGTGATCTTCGGAAAAGCTTTTAACTTTTCTCAGTGTGTTTCCTAACTTAAAAATTGTATCTCATTATTGTGTGTCTTACATGATTTTTGGGAGGAGAGAATAGCTGAGAGGGTAAAACACAGTATGTGTTTGCTCTGTAGGTACTCTCTCCTCTGCCCAAGGATATAATTTCCCTGTTATTTACCTTTGTCCTATGACTTGTTTCCTTTCTGTAACTGTGACTGTGAATATTGGGACAAAGGTACTGGTGGCCCATAAACGGAGCTTTGCAGGGAATTGAAGTGGAAGCTGACCAGGAAAAGAGGGCTGTGGCTTCATAGCAACTTATGAACTTTGGTTCCCCCAGGCGGTAATGCATTTTCCAATTTTAAAAAATAATGGGCTTCTGCAAACTATTGGTATGCACAACTTGGATGAATATCCAGTATCTATTCTGAGTGAAAAAGTTTACCTATTGAATGATTTATTTTTATAACATTTTTGAAATGACAAAATTTTAGAAATGGAAGACAGATGAATAGTTGCCAGGGTTAGGTATAGGAGAGGGAAGGGCTAGAGGAGATGGGCGTAGTTATGGAAATTCAACAGGGAGGGATTCTGTGGTGTAGGAACTATTGAGTATCTTGATCATGTGGTGGATACATGAATCTACATAGGTCATAAAATTGCATAGAATTTAACCCACAAATGAGTACTATTGGGAAAATCTGAATAAGAGTGGTGGGTTGTAGCATTGTCAATACCCCGGTTATGATATTATACTATAGTTTTAAAAAAACGTTACCATTGGGGGAACCTAGTCAAAGTGTACACAGGATCTCTATTACTTCTTACAGCTGCATGTGAATATACAGTTATCTCAATTAAAAAAAAACAGTTGGGTTCTATTTGGTAGTAATGCATATATGAACTCTGTATCTGAGAAAATAAAACATTAACAAAAGCAATTCCTATCTGTTACTCTAAATAAGCTCCACTCCCCACTGGACAGCTATCCTCTAAGATGCCTGTCACCTGAGTGAGTGCCCACCTGTGTCCTTTGTTTCCATGCCATCCGCTAATGAAGATGAGCAAGGCAACTTCTAAAGGCCTTTTGAAATAGAGGTGGGAAATGTTCCCAGGCTGACCAACTCTGTTGGTCAAGTTCAGGCACTTTACATGGATTCTCTCATTTAATTCTCACCACAACCCTGTGAAATGGGTGCTGTTCTTATCTTTGTCTTTTACTTAAGCAGGCAGGGGAGCAAGATTTGAAAAGAAATCATATGATCCTCCTCTTTACCATCCTAAGGAACCAGGGGTCTGGAGGCATCTCTCTTACTATGAAAGCCGTTGAGACCCTTTCAGTTATATCCTTAGGGATGTCTCCTCTGCTTTTGTGTCACTTACTCCATTTGTCCCTGAATTGGAGGCGACGAGGTGGGAAGTAACAGAGCACTATGGTAATGGTGTAAGTGAAGAGGTGTGTTTGTTTTAAGCAGTAACTACCTCTGAGCAGGAGCCTGGTGAAAGATCTGATAGAACCATATTAAAGATTATATCTTTGATTTTAAAATGTCTTTTTAGGAAAATGGATATTATAACAGATTTAGTTGGGAATATTTCTGATAATTGCATTTGTGTGTGAATGCCCTTAAGTAGAAAGCCTTTTCTTTTTTAGGTTAATCCAGAAGCTGAACCAGCAGACAATATTACAAGTTTCCTGTGGCAGCTGGCATTGCTTGGCTCTTGCAGCTGGTAATGTAGCATTAAATGTATGCTAATGTGATGTTAATGTTGAAAACATTTCTTCTTACATTTTTGTGTGATGTTGTCTAAGTGGACATCTTTAACCGGTCAGAGTCTGTGCACTCCTGTTGGACAGTGGTAAGCCTCAGGCAGCTTTGGTATAGCTCGTCATTTTCTTTAGGGTATGGGTGATGAAGGAGGTCGTCATCACTGCTACCCCATTCCTAACTCTCTCCCAGGGGGAGACAAGCAGGAGGCAGGACTGTCCCTGGGTGTTCTTGAGCATATAGAAGATTGATTTTTCTCAGTTACATCTCATTAGAAAGCTGCATTCAACTATCAAGCTCCCAAACAAAGCTCTAGAAACCTAAGCCAGCAAATACCCCTGTACTCTGTGTTAGCGCAGATTTGAGGGCAAGTCTAGTCTTACATGCTCTGTTCATTGCTCTGTAGTATGGCCCAGGTCGTCATAGCTAGACCTCCTGAAGTCCTGGACCTCACGGTCTTGGTGTGGTCAGAACTAGTTCAGCTTGCTTGGTGGATCTGAGTCTGGTATTGGACCTGTTCAAAACTCAACTGACTTTAATATTGACTGTTTTCTTTGCATTAATGTTAATAGCTTTTGAAGGACAGTGAGACTCGGCTTATTTCTCTGTTGTCATGCCAAGTGGGAGTTTGGTTGTGGCAGTCTTAGAAGTGTCTCTGCTCCCTTGTTCTCAGGTGGGTGGCTGATTGGGGCCACTGACAGACGGCCCCATGGGGCCACTATATTGTTCTAACTAGATTATTTTTGTGGATGGAACTTGTATCATTTCTGGTAATGGCAGCTATCCTGTTCTCATTTCAGATGGTCAGTTCTTCACCTGGGGAAAGAACAGCCATGGTCAGCTGGGCCTTGGGAAGGAGTTCCCCTCCCAAGCTAGTCCACAGAGGGTGAGGTCGCTGGAGGGGATCCCTCTGGCTCAGGTGGCTGCAGGAGGAGCCCACAGCTTTGCCCTGTCTCTCTCAGGAGCTGTTTTTGCCTGGGGAATGAATAATGCAGGGCAGCTAGGACTCAGTGATGAAAAAGGTAGGTAAACTCTTGATTGGTTCCTCTTTGGTTTAAAAGCACATTTGTTCTTTTAACATATGTTTATTGAGCATCTACTATTCGCTGGCTCTGTGTTACATGAGGGCATAGCAGTGAACATCCTTGGCTTGTTTTCTATTGGGGAAAGGCCAACAACGAAGTAAATATATAGTGTGTTAGAGGCTTTGAGAGTCAAGGCTTCCTGTTTTACATAAGGTGTGATGGACTGCCTCTCTGATAAGATGTTTGAGCAGAGACTTTTAGGACATTGGGCAGAAAATGAACCATGTAGATATCAGGGGGAAGAATGTTTAGTCCAAGGGGACAGGATGTACACAGGTCTGTGGTGTGCTCAGGAGTGGAGTGAGCAAGGGAAAAGGAGCAGAGCTGGAGGGCAGAGGGATAGTGTAGGCTCAGTTATGTAGGGCCCTGTGGGCAGGGAGATTTAGGTTTCTTCCTTCAGTGAAAGAGGAAGACACTGAGGGTTTTGAGAAATAGAGTGATCCAGTTTGACATTCGCTGTAGTGGGTCAAGGAGCAAGCTGGAGGTCAGTTTGGAGGTAATGGGAGTAAAGTGGAATTCTGAGTATGTTTTGAGGATGGAACCAATTGGATTCGCTCATTTTGGGATCTGTGGTGGGAAATAAAGAGAGGAGAAGCTGGAAGGGCATTTACTGAAATAGGGAAAACTGTGACGAGGGCGGGGCACAGTTGGAGGGGGTGGGAACCCATGACTTAGGTTTTAGGTATATTCAATCTGAAATGTCTTTTAAACGCCCAAGTGGACATGCAGGCAGGAAGTTGCATATGTGAGTCAGAAACCCAGTGGAATCTCAAATGCATGCTATGATAGCTTTGCATATTTCATTTCAAAGGCAAATAGTAATAACATTCTAATATTTTATTTATCTCATTCTAGATCGAGAGTCCCCTTGCCACGTGAAGCTCTTACGAACACAGAAAGTCGTTTATATTAGTTGTGGAGAAGAACATACAGCAGTTCTAACAAAAGTAAGGGGCTTGAAGTATCTGATTTGTTCTGTGGCACATTGGTATTGGGAATTAGATGGGTGATCATCATTGCTTAATTATTTTTGCTAGCGTCTTTTAGAGAGAGGAGAGTTAGTGTTTAATTGCAGTATTGTAGTTTGAGCTTGAATGCTTTCTTCAGCTTCAGTTTGATAGTTTTCCAAAGGAATAAAAAAAGACTGCTTTTTTATATGACTGTGTTTTCCTCTTCAGTAATTTTGTAGAGTCTCTTAGTAACATTTAAACAATAATTTGATCTAATAAAAATAAATAAAATATTAAAAGATCAATATAAATAATCTTAAAATATAGTATGTAAAGCAGTATTCTTTATTTATTTACAATAAGCCGCTTAAATATATAAAAAAGAAATAGCATTGTAATTAATGTTTTAAAATTATCAACCTATTTGTTTTGCTTCTAAATACAGTTGCAACAAGTAATATCTAGAGAGTGAAAGTGTATTTTTGTATTGAGCAAATACTATGATAGATTCATGTTAATGTAATGCCCCAGCATTTGTTCAAGTACAGCTATGTTTTTGTTCCTTGCTAGAGTGGAGGTGTGTTTACCTTTGGTGCTGGTTCTTGCGGTCAGCTTGGACATGACTCTATGAATGATGAGGTCAATCCAAGAAGAGTTCTCGAGTTGATGGGCAGTGAAGTAACTCAGATTGCCTGTGGCAGGTGAGTGTCCTAAGAACTTCCTGGTCTCTG